>RJWH01001956.1:126847-194209 GCA_004363575.1 Solenodon paradoxus | reverse complement strand
TGTCCCCACAGTCACAGAATTACCATCCAGCCCACGGACTTGCAAGAGGCATCACTAATGCCCGTCATTGAGTCTCTTTGTTTTAGGGGATCCTAACTATGCACAAGGGCCATCAATCCATTGCCTGTAGAGGAATGTCATCACTGGCTTGTCCCAAGGTCCCTCCACAGTTGTTTATAGACAGGTGAATGTTGCTGGGAGAGCCACATAAAACAGGTGCAATGGAGGCATGAACCCTGCTGGGGTGGCAGTGGATGGAGCACTGGCAGGGGTGGCCTCCGTGGGGTGGAGAGCATATGTGTTGGCAGGAGCAGCAGCAGCAGCAGCAGCACAGGCAGCAGGAGAGGAGAAATGGGATGAGGGTGAGTTTTTCTGTATCGCCATCTTCTCTCTCAAGCTCAGGAAAAGTTCCATCTCTTTGGATCTATACCCTTTGAAGGGGTGGTGAGAGATAGCTAGATTCTCAGGGTCTCTCCAGATCAGTAGATCCTACTACCAAAAACAAACTTCAGGTAGCTGTCCTTAAACACCCTTCCCATTTAGCTCTGTGATGAATTGTGTGGTGTCAGGAGAGAGGCTGTATTTAGCCCAGCTTGGCATGCAAGTGTTCCACGGTGGTACTTACAGGGAACGCTCCTGGCGAGGCTGGCGACACTGCTGCCACCATTCGGAGGTGTTTGCTTTTTCTCACTGGCACCTGCCATCACTCTGGCAGATGGGACTTGGGATTTAAAGGCAAAAGTGGTTTACCTGTTAATCTGTGCCCTAAGAATGTCCCTGCTTACCCCATGGGGTTATAAAACATCAAGCCCAGCTCATAGTTTGCCCAGGACCTTGAAAGGTAGATGGCACTTCCCTCTGTGTGTAGAGTCAAGCCTACAGAGCTGAGAGGCAAGAAAATGATATGGGTCACTAAAATTTGGCTTCCCATCTGGAAATAAAATCCAGCAAACTCTAGTTTCTAGATTGCAGTTACCAAGCTCCCTTACCCATTGTCGAGGGGGAGGTATTCAAAATTTCCTCATGTGATTCTCAAGTCTCTTTATCATTAAATAGATGTGTGTGCTTGTGACAGAGACAAAGAGAGAATCTTCCTAATTGCCATATTGTAGAGGCTTTGTGAGTAAACTGATTAAGTCATTTTTAGTACCATTTTTATTTTGGCTTAGTAGGATGTAAATGTTTTGCTCTTTACCTATGATCTTAAATTAGTTGTTCCTCTTAAAAATTGGATGGTTTTTAGCCTTTCTCCCCAGTTCCGTTTGCAAAATAATAGAAATGCTGTGGGAGATCAAGCTCTCTAGAAGGACTCCTTTGGTGACTGTCTTTCTAAAATGAAAAAAAAAATGTGGTAATAATAGCAATTACCATACTTCCTGTATCAGTTCTATAAACTGAGATTTTCACACATACAAAATGAGGTAACGATATCATTTACTCATATAAAAGATACAAACTATGAGTGGATAAATATCACACAAAATAATGAGTACTTATTGGTACAGTCACCATACTTTTTATTTTGCTATCATAATGCATTTGTCTTGATATTAAGTTTGAATTTATTAGTCTTATATTATTTTTATCCTTTTTTTCTAATACCCAAATAATCATATTGGGAATCTACTCTTTGCTCAATATTGGGATGAAATGATATAAATCTTCTTGAACTTCCTAAAACTATCTCTTTGAAAGAACTTTATTTTTCTCCAACTAGTTTATTCCAAAAAAATCACCAGACCTCTGACTCATCGATAATCTTTAGGACAGATTCCATGGATTTTTCAATCATTTTCAGTGACAAGGACGTGTAATTTCGGGGATAAAGACTTGTTTCTGTTGTTTAAAAAAAAATTCAGTCTAAATTGAGTAGAAAGCCTGATCTGTGTTAAGGGATCTAAAGTGGGGAAGAGGACATGTGTGGTTTCCTCCCTTTTCTTCAGTTTCCTCCTCTTGTTGATTGTACTGGGATCATGGAAGAATAGAGAATTAAGTCAAAAGGAGGAGAGCCTTGCTCTTTAATATTGTTCTAATCTATCTACCTTTGCCTCCTTCGGTGTAGGTGCCTCCTGATATTTTCTTTGTGGGTTGTCTCGAGGTCCCCATGGAAAATTCCTTAATTTGCAGTCCCTAAACTTGATGACTAATTTCTTACACCCCTGTCCATTATCTGCCATCTGCCCCAAACCTCTTTTTGCTTCTGGGCTCCCCTCTCCTAAGCAGTCAGTCAATACAGGTCCTATCACATCCTCTATCGGCATTCACTAGGCGTAGGGAATACCTTTTTTTAATCAAAAAGCAAAACGTAGCTTTTCTACTACTCATCTCCGCTTGACCTACCTTGCGGGGTGAAACCAGCCAGCCTCACAGTTGCAGAATTCATTGCAGTCATTCATTGCATGACCTATTAGGTCATGAGTCTCCAAAACTGCTTATCAAAGAAACTCAGAAGACCCTACAATTACTGCATAAAAATTACCCTAGAAGTCTCCTGGTTTCAGTCCCAGCTTTCTGAAAAGAATAGAAGGTCCATCTCACCTTTCCTATAGATGCCTCAGTTTCTCCATGTGGTCTCTTGGAAATCCCTCAGATGTTTGAGGAATGAGTGTGAAGGAAATCCCTTCCCACCTTCAAGTGGTAAGGAGATAATCTGGCAGAGCTTCTCTACTAAATTCCCTTTTCTCTCTTGCCTTTCATAAACCTGAATCTTTTCTTATAAAAGTTGTCTTACAAAGATCTTCAGAAGAAAATGGGTTTAAGAAGGCGAAGGCATAAGGCTAATTCTTTCTGTGAGTCCCACAAAGGTATATCTGGCAGTTCCAGTAGAGTTACTTATCATACTTATCAACTACCTTTCTAAGCTAATCTTATTATTCTCATTATACCCTGATAAAGAACTAAGTACCTCCATCAACTTTCTGGTTCCTCAAGCCAGGTCACCTCCATCAACTTTCTGGTTCCTCAAGCCAGGTCATCTTTGAGCCCTCCCTCCCTTACTTCCATATCCAATCTTTCATTAAATCCAGTGAATTCTACTGCTAAGATACATATCACATCCTTCTGCTTGAAGACCATGGTAGGATTTTCACACATGTCCCTAGCTTCTCAAGCGATCATGTTCTCATACTCCAGTGGTTCCACCTCCCTTCTTCATTATCCTGTCTGATTTTAAGTGTTTCTTAGCTCACAGAGCTGTTGCAAGGCTGAATAAATGTATACATATGCTAAATTCTTTAGCAACTGTAAGTGGTGCTATAGATAGGTTATAGAACTTCACAAGTCCTAATAGTTGGAGTAACAGAGTCTGGAAGAAGTAAGCAAATGAAGAAAAAGTTTTGGTTTGTCTAAGGCAACTGTACTGATTTGGTCATGTATGAAAAGCCTGATGTATTCTAGATTTTAAGCATGCATCACCTTGCAACAATATTCTAGGCTTGCAAATTTGTTTCCTGATACTGCATTGTTAATTTCCAGGTAATTTCTCAAATTTTGGATTAGGTTCCTATTTCCTTTCTAAATCACCTGGAACAAGAATATGCTTTGTTTATCTCCCTGAGGTTTAATACTGGATGCATCTACCCTTCTGCCATAAGACCTCAGGTATGCCACTCTCAGAACCCTCCTTGGGCCATTTCCACTCGATTCAGCTATGTGACCTGCCATGACACCCTGAACACCGTTTGATCTGGAATCAGGTTAGCAAAATATGCCATCTTTTGGTAGTGCACATACACAAACACACACACACACACACACACACACACACACACACACACACTTCCCAAATCACAGAGATTCTGCCAAATTGGCATCTAAGCTGCCTCACCAATGCCAAAGAACACACTATCAGTATATGAGGGGCAGCTGGTAGAAAGACTCCTTTCCCTTTAACTCAGGTGTGTTGCTACTTTCTGGCCTCTAACAGAATTGTAAAGACACCCAAGAACCCCATGGAGCCTTGTTAAAAACGTGTATGTGAATAAAATGAACCAGTCCCCACGCTAACAGGCCCAGGCCATAAATTCAGAATCTATGCCATTTAGCAGAGACAGCAAGCTGTAAATGGCAGTGAAGGGCAGAAGTTAATTGAACTACAGTGCTCTTGTCACAAGTGGAGAGTGGCCACTACTGGAGACAAGATGGCTGCCCCCGAAGTGCCCTAGTACAGCGGAGAGATCACATCCTTCGCTCTGCAAGGGCTTCTGGGTGAGGGGGAAATCATACACAGATGACCAATTTTTTTATGGTTCACAGCCGATCAAAGTGAAATTCAGCAGCTGTTCAGGACAAGTGACCACTGTAACGGCTGTAATATAACCTACTAAATAGAGAGGGAATTGCATTAGAGCAAGAGGTTAGCCGTGATTATCGGCAGGTGAGTGCTTTATTGAAGTTGAAAGACCATTAACATTGATAGAGTAATTATTTCAACTTGAAAGTAATTACCTTGATGGGTGATAACTTCTCTAGTGTTCCCAGATTTGATTGGGCCAAACAATTGTGAGCTCCTGAAGCCTAGAAAAATATTACAACAATACTGTGATTTTTAAATTACTGAAACCACTGTTGGAATATTTTAATTATGCCGAACAGTGAAAAGATTTTGCCTTACACCAGCTAGTGACCTCTCATGTAGAGAGAGACATTTGCTTTTTAATCCAAATGCAATGACCCACACCTACCACCTGTGAATACATATGTGAGGGGTTTGCAAATGAATATTTTTATCTCGATATAATTTTTAAGGTGAAATATCTTGTTAGTGCTGTACTGAATGTTACTAAGCTGGAATGGCTGGTATTGTCCTATGAACTGGGAAATCCCCAGAATAGTAATCCTTTCTGCCACAGAGACTTTGCATTTGTATAAATTAAATATTTCAATAATAACATTTCACAAATTGAAAAATTCTGGATGCCATGTATTGTGGATCCCAAATTTCTGATTTTATTTAGTCCTGTCATTCAGTTGCTTAAATCACCTTCTAGTTTGATGCTATGGAACTCTACTATACATACACCATTGTCAGGGTATTTTCTGTTTATCTGCACTGAACATTAGCAAACAAAAGGAAAGTTGAAACCAGGTCTACTACTTTTCTGAAATCTCGTGCATAGATAAAAATCGCAAGCTATTTATAATTGAAGACCAAAACATAAAATCTAATGCAGCGATCAAGTCTAAGAAATATTGTGAGGCTCTTCCATTAATGAATTGTGTGTCATAATTCTCTTTGGAGAATCTATTGTGTCCAGAAGCTACACTAGTTACAAGGAAACACTAAATGGTGTCTTTTCTCTGGGACTCCTGTTGCTCTTGGAACAAATAAGGAAAGGGACAAATTATAGTATCATAAGCAATTATTTGGTTATGCATAGGCATTGATTATATTTACAAATATTTAAAAGAACATAGGAAGACCCTAACTCATACCCCTGATTCCAAACCCAGCACTCATCCTAGAGATCCACAGGCCACTGACTGAACAAACACAGCAGGATGATTCTCAGTCATGCTGTCAGAAAAGGTAAATGGGCCATCAACTTCAAGTTCCTGGGTGGTTCCTTAGAACTTTCCATCATCTTGGCAGAGTTTGAACAGATGAGCAGCCAGTGAACAGCTATCTTTACTGGAGTACTCCCCAAGAGTGTTTTCCTAATCACAGTGTCAGGCACTCATAAAGGCAAAACAGGTTTCCACCTGTTGTCTGAGAACAAATAAAGGATGTTTGACCCAGCAGTGAATGGTTCTTCCAAATTCCCATTCCCACTTGGAATTCCCCTCCATAAACAAAGTCACTGGGTCTTTCAGGAGTCAGAGTACAGAAAGGACATTTTCTACCAAGCCAAAAGACATCTGCTAACTGAAAAAGGAAATGGCTAGTGCAGATATGGTAAAACAGCTAAAGGTTTCAGATGAAATCTTTGGGAAAGTGATAAGAATTTATGATTTGAATTGTAAATCTTGCCACTGAGCCAATAAAGAAGTGGAGAAATCTGACCAATCTGCCATGACATCCCAACCCTCACACAGCGGGTTCAGCACATGTCGTATAGTGTTAGACTAAAGATTGTATTAAGGAGCCCCTCAGGTACGCTGAATCTAAAATAAGTGTGATAACTCATTTTTAAACATTTTATATGATACTTGGATTATTAAATATTCACAATGCAAAATCAGAGCTTTTTAATCCCATCAAAAAGGTGCATTGTCTACCTCTGAAAGATAATGGCCATGTCTAGATAGTAAAATTACAGTATATTTTTAACGGATGTAAATGTTACTTTTTGACAAGGCACAAGTAATGAATTTTATCCCATAAATTCCTATTGGGTGATTATGATCCAGCGTTTTATTTTTGCTAAAGCAATTACTAGTTTCATGGCTGGATACCTGTGCCCATTAGTGACTGGTTCTGTGTTTTTTTAGGATGGTTATTGATCTCTTGCTGAGCTGAGATTCAGGTTTTATGCCAGATAGCTTGATTAATGGGTTGGTTTCTGTAAGTGGACTGAATGGGGATAGAAAGCAGGGGCAGCCTGCTCTGCCAACCCCAAATCCGTCAAGACGCATAGCTCATTATGAAACAGTTATCAAGGATACATGAAAAATTAATTGGGCTCAGTTTGATTCTGCGAAGAATCGGCCTTCTACTTGGCGGGCCCTCCCCCCTACTCTTTCCAGATGTTGCGCTCCAGCCCCTGGAGAAACACCAAAGGGAGATGTATTAATACATTGTATTGATTAGATCAAGACCCCTGACAGTTATTTGTAGAGATACCATCTGGCTGCTGTTCGAATTCCTTCACCAAAAACAGGACGTGACATGTTATTAATCTCAACTCTCTAAGTATAGGCAGTTGCCTTTTCTGCTAAACCGCATTTTACCATTCCGTAGGAGATGGAGGCAGACCTGAAGGGTGCAGGAATTAAGGTTATTACACAAATTGAGCCATATGGTCCAAATATTTCAGCAAGAAAATTGCCAGGCAATAAAAATTGCTCCTGCCTTCCTAATGGTGTAAATTACAGTTTAACCAAGGCTCTAATGATGTCCTTCTGCCGCGCTTAACTACTGTTACATGAAGGACATTGTTTTAAAAATATAAAAAACAAGTAAATGCCAGCAGCATGTTTTACAATCTGTTAGTGTGTCATTAAGAACACTGTCAGAATTACATAAACATAATGGCAGGCAACACAGCATACAAAAGAACTCAGATGGAAATAGAAAGTGTCTTGAAAACTTGCTTCTTTATCTCTGTGATGTCAAGAGTATTGTCCTCTTTGAAAGCTTTTCATGGAGAAAAGCACTGGTCAGTGCTCTATTCTAATCCTCTTGTGTCCCCATGAGCACTGGTGTCTAAACAAGTCTCTCAAGTCCTAATGAGCCTATGTACACGGCTTCTCCCAGGTGATAGAAGAGCTAACCAAGTCTTTATGATAGAGGTTGATCTTTTTAAATGTTTCTGTTGTTAGGGAGAAGAGATAGGACCTCAGTATTTTCCTTAAAGATGACAACTAATATAGAAATTAAAATTTCTGCTATATTTTTGAAGAAACCAGTCCTCCTACTTGAGACACAATATTAAGAAGATGCTTACTCTGAATAATCATAAACCTTTGAGTATTATAGTAGAAACTATTAATATTTGAGGAAGACTTGAAAACTTGGAATGTTTTCATTCCTGGCTTTTTTTTGTTTTAAGAAAATTGGCATACAGGTCAAAAGAATACTGTTTACTCTCTCAAATTTTGTAGTTCTCTAAACTTTTGGTCTTCTAAGAGGTTGGAAATACAGTTTAGAGTAAACATCAGGAGAAAAGTTTCTCCTAATTAGACATGTAGATATAGCTATAGACATATAAAATTTGAAGGAAAATCAGTTTTAATTCTTAGTGAAGATTTAGCTTTTCTTTAAGCACTTTTTCTTCACTGACTCTCTCAAAGAGAGAAAGCCTATGGTAGATTTTGCCCTTTAAATTAAAAAAGAGAGGGAAAAAACAGGAAATTAAAAAAAAATCCTTATTTTGTGCCTGCATTAATATTCATTAGGTGGGGGGACAACCAAAATAAACAGTTAATAAAATAAATAAATACATCTTCCTCCTCTCTCTTCCCACCTGCCTACTCATATTCATTCCTACCTTCATCTTTCCTTTAAAAAAAAACAAAAAAAACTCATGAGGACGAGTTACAGTTCTCCTGCAGCAAGGCTGGAGCAGCATCTGTTGACTGGAGCATTTTCTACCTGGGAAGCTCTTCCCCCAAGATCCCCAGTGAGGGTCTCCCTCACTTCCTTCTGGTCTTCATTAAAATGTCACCTTCTGTCATTTCCGTGAGGCTCTATCTGGCCTACCTAGTTATAACATCACACCTTTCTCTACCACATGCATTTGCATTTGTTCTTCCTTTTTAGTTTTTTTCCTTAACACATTACACTATCTAGCACTACACAGTGTTTATTTACCTCGTTTAGTGTTTTTTTGTCCAACTAGAATATAAACCCCAAGGCAGGGATTTTTACTTACTGCAAAAGTCTCGGATTCCCAGAAACTAAAGCAATGTTACTTTGAGATAGACATTTTGTAATGAATAAAAGAATTAATGTATCAATGCAATCTCTAATAAGCAAAGGGTAACTTGTTCCTACTCAAATTATAATCATATTCTAGAATTTTTTCCATTGTATCTTAGTATTTAGCCTAATAGATTTATACATTCACAGAGAAGTCAAATTGAAGTAGAACCATTTATGTTTCAGTTTCAGTTTCATAAGCAATTATTTGTTGAGAACAATCCACATAAAATGCCTTTGCAAACCCTTTCCACTTGCCACCAAATTTCATAGCCACTCCAAGGAGTGAGTATCATTATGTATAATGTCTTAGTGAGGACACAGAAACTCAGAGAGGTTAATTTACATGCCCAGAATCACACAGCCAGTTACAGAGCTGTGAATCAATGCCTGTCTTTCTGCTTCTCCAGTCTTTCTATGACCCAGTGCTTCCTCTTGAGTTACCAGCCTAGAAAAAGCAAGATGTCCATTATGAAAAGTAAAACATCAATAAAAGCCACAGATTATAGGTAATACAAGAGACCACATAGCTTGATATGACTAATACAAATGGAGAAAACAATTTATTTAAAAAAAAAAAAAAAAAGCCAAAGAATTAGAGGACCCCTTGGACAAAAACATTCAGAGAAACATTTGAGAAATGTCTGTGGCATAAACAATGGGTAGGATTCACATAGAAAGAAAATTTCCTGATTCAGGCAAAGAAAGAGAAGCCTGCGTAGCAAACATCTGATGGTGGGTCTCTGCTTCAGGAGATAGGAAGGGAAATACTTTTTCTAGTCTGCACCCATTTGTTGGCTGAGCTATGAGGGAGGTAGTCAGCAGCATGGGTTTATGGCCAAGTACACAACATTGGAATCCAGCACCGGCCTGTCATGTCCCTTGGGTAGGGTGGGCCTCCGCCTGAGGGAAAGCACCTTGGAGAGTGGCAGGAGCAGAGAGAAGAACTCGGTGAATGGTGGTTAGTGTGACCTCAAATAGGTTGACATGGAAACTCAGCACAATGACACAAAGATGTTATTTAACTAATGTGTGAACAACACAGTATTGAAGACTCTTGGGCAGAATGTTTTTAAGAAAAAATGTTCACATTCTTAGTCTATCCTCATTCCCTTAAGATGTTTTTCCAAAACCCTGTGCTAAGAAGTCATGTAAGCATCAGAATGGTCTTGGGGTGGCTGACCCAAGAGTCCAAGTGTCATCACGAGGGAAGAAAATTGGAAGAGGCTGCTTCACCGAAGGTTGACTTGAAATACTAAACTCGTGTAAAATATTTGCTAAGGTCCTTAACTTTCAAGTGATGCCTCATAGCCATAATCTGGTCACATAATCTGCCATAATCTGGTTACAGTCAAATCCTAGTCGGATACACTTGTGATGTCACCACTGGCATTGTGGCACTGACTATGGTCACCTCATCAACTTTCAGAAATGGAGCATTGACCACAGCCAAGAGGAGGGCTCCCACCTCCAGGACCTGCCTTGGAGTTACAGAACTAGGGAAGGACGGCAGATGGCTCTTCTCATCAGAAGTCCTCTAGACTTAGGTATCAGCCAAGATCTCTGCCACCATCTTTGTTCACTCAATCTTGTGTGATTTCAAACTTAGAAGAAATGTAGCTTATACTTACTAGTGTTCCAAATATTGCTGTGTACATGGAGCTGTAACTAATACTCTTCCTTCTTGACTTACCACATTCTAGAAATGCAATAATTAGCACATTTAGGTTGAGCATAATTAGGACCTCAGGAGAGCCCAATGACTTGTCCTTTCTGTTCAGAAGTATCTGGTCATTATACCTCCCATCTTGACATCTCTTCTTTAACATAGAAATAATTATTTATTTGTGGAATAAATATTATTATATTTATATAATTATATATAAATATATAAATAATTATATATAAATAAATATTTATATAATTATATATAAATATATAATTATGTTTATATAAATAATAATAATTATTATTATATCCAGAAATTAAAGTTTCCAGGGGCATTGTAGATCCAGTCCCCGGTGGCTAGATGATCACATCTGTTAGAAATAAATCACTTTTAAAAAATTATATTACTCTCACAGACGGTCAAGAAATGGAGCAAGGAGAAGGAGGGGGCACATGGGGCAAGGAAGCTTTCTTTTAAATCTTGTGAAATAGAGTATGGTCAATATGTTGTCAGCACATTAGAGTGTTTAGATGTCAACTCCGTATTTCTCCTCTTTGAACCCCAGGTGGCCTATTAACCGTATGTGCTGTGTAGTCAACACAGAATAAGCAGAATAAACTGAATGGTTAGATTGACAAGAAGCAGGGGAAAAATGTGATGCATGGAGACCCCCAAAAAGAAAAATTGGGGAGGAGTTACAGGAAGAAAGTTGGAGGAATTTTCCTCGTCAGTGTATCTGGAGTTTCAACTCAAAGCCAGGACTTTTAAATTGAAAAAGATTCTGTGGATGCATTTTCTTCCTAAGATATATTCTCTTTAATTCTCTCATTTGTATTTCCTGAGAATTTGTTTCTTCCTTCCTTAGGCAGAAAAACCATCTTAAATTACTTCCAGCAATTGTTAGTTTCATTAGGAGGTTTTGATGCCTCTTTTACAACACACAGTGCCTTTTTGTGGCATCTCTGTTGCTCAGACCAGAACCCAGTCAATGAATCGTCTTAAATTTACTTCATCTGCTGAAACTCATTTTTGCAAATATGAAAGAACTTAAGAAGGAATTATAAAGTGTGCTATCTGTATAATTAAATTTCCATTAAAAATATGTGTATTCAGTACCTGAAGATAGGCATTTTCATTTTGTGGCCAAAGATTATGTGCTTCCTTATATCTGATATTTATTCCTATAAATAATGTTCTCTCTCTTTCATTGAACAATGCACATCAGATAAATCGGCTGGGAAAGAGTGAGGGTCTGGAGGGTTTTTAACGGATGCAGTAGGGCTCACTCTGCAGTCTTAATAGACTGTGACTGAGCATCAATAGTATCTGAGAGAGACTTCCAGGTGTAATTCTGAATTCTCACCTTCAAAGATTGAAAAAAAAGGGTTGATGTTCTCTGTTTCCTAACATTTGAATAACTTACTAATTCTTCTCCAGGAAATTAAGGGTTTCTATCTAGCAGCATCTAAACGCAATAACTCAATTTGGGTACATATTTGACAGCCCAATATCTCATTTGAAATGTCAATATTTGTTTCAGCAGTGAATGTTCCTGATAGCAAGTGACTACTTTAGTATTTGGTCCACTGAGTATTTTCGTTTTTGAGTCCACAAGCTGAGCACTCCATCTACAGTATTCCAACCCCTGTCTTCCCAGAAGGAGAAGGCCCCCTGCTAGATTGTCTGCCTACCCTCTACAGATCATGTGCAACTGCTGGGACCAGAAGCCACCTATGCACACACATGCAAGCAGTTAGGACACATCTGAGCAAAGGTTTCTGGAGAATCCTTGTCTCTTCTTGTACTAGAATAATTGCAAGTGTGCAAGTGGCCATAGTTCACTGTAGTTTTCTTTTTACTGCTGTATTATTGCCCCCCTGTTGGGGGATACATCTGAGCCTTTCATGTGTCCTACTTTTAAAATGCCCAGATGGTGGCTACGTGCTCTGGTTTGAATTGGGCCATCCTCATCTTTCATGCTCTGTAGTCTGCCTAGTTATCAGAGAAATAAGAGACTTAGAAAAACTTCCATTTTTCAGCTCCTCTTCTGGTGTTTTTTAGTCACCTACAGTGAATGATGCACTTATACAGTTGTTAAGGTGACAGTCACCATGATAACTGAACATCGCTTCTCTGGAATGGGGCTGTCCTGTGTACCTGTGACTCCCTGCTTCCCTCTCAGGAAAGTTCCATTGTCAGGGTAACTGATTGCTTATAATCTCATCAGTACCCCCAAGTGAGAGGCAGTGCAAATATTTGATACCTTGCTGAAACCATTTGTATTCGCATTGGTCTTCTTCACTCTTGCCTTTAAGTTCAACAGAATTTAAATCAAGTCATTCAACCTGAGAAACAGTCAAAAGAACTAATAAAATAAATGTAACTATATAGCTGGTTAAAACAGCCCAAGTGCATAATAGAGGTTTAGTATGATTTTGTGACATGAACATTTTATAGGACTCTTTGTCTCCTACAATATTCTTCAAAGTGCCATCTGGGCAATGACCATTGGTATCTTTTTATCAATAATAGTCAGTGCTTCCCACTGGGAAATTAGTCAAGGGGATGAGATTTTTTTTACAAATTATCTTTAAGCATTTATCCTCCAGAAAGTATTATTGGACTTTGTCCATTACAAGGCAATGACATAAGTGAGTTACTTGTTCTTTTTTAGAACTTTATTCATGATAAACTAATGATCAGATTCCATTTTATTTTTCAGAGAAAAACATTTTTGCTGTTTTCCTTCCTAATAATAACTTGAGTGAAGAAAAAACATTAATAAAGATCAGTTGTGTCCAAACTTTTTAAAATATCTGTACCCATAATTAATAAATTAGTATACATCCCTATTTTATGTATACCAATTATTTATAAATTATAAACTATAATAGTGGAAAACATCACTAGGAAAATTAAAAGGAGTACAAATAAATCATCAATAAAATACTTGAATAATCATGACATTGTTGATATCAATCCGATCTCCAAATGATCTTCCTGATAATTTCAAAATCTACTGTCAACTTCTGGTCTAATATGATTGGATTCTCAATGTTTATACTTAGCACTATGGCTGAGAAAGAACTTTCATCATATCAAACTGGTGATTTACTTGTTCTTTATTTTTGTATGGATTATTAATTTGTATTATATTTCAACCATAATCTTTAATTCTTTCAGCAATATTGAAAGTTACCCATTTTCCCACAGAAATTATAGTTAAAACCAGATAATATAATCTATAAATATGTTTTGCATGGGATCATATTCTTTAATATATCACTATATGCTAAAATAAATACATAAATAGGATAAACATTGCCAGCACTTCATGTCATAAAACTCCAATTCCTCACCTTTCAGGGACTGATTAGAATGCAAATTCATTCATTCATTCATTCACTCATCCAATTAATATGTACCTAATATATGTCATCAGGATATATAACAGTGAATATACTTGACAAAAATTCTTTGTTTCTTGAAGAATTTATTCTAGTAGGAAAAAACAATGAACAAAAGAAGTTATGTATGTAATGAAATCAATGGAAAAAATTAGATCAGAGCTGACAGGTACTATGTTGGCCAGTCAGGGGAATGTTATGTTGACTAAGTGTGGAGTGGGGAAGCGATTGGGATAAGAATGGTGGGATATAATGTTGGAGAGGTCAGTGGAGTAGGGATTTGAAAACGAAAGGCGCCAACCGTACTGTTAACTCAGAGAAGACCCTAGTTTAGGAATTGGATGTATAATCAGATTCTTGGCTTCTGGAGTCTGAATTTGATCCCTGAGTAGTCCAGTTAATTCCCAGGACATATGAGCACGGGAATTGACCTTCAGCCTAGTATTCTGTAAGGTCATATTCAGGCATTGACATCCCTTTGATGGATAACTGCTTCCCTGCTTGGAGATAAAATGTTCAGCCATCAAATGAGTTCTGTAATACAGACATTTCCTTGGTTTCCAGAACTGTTATGTGGGTCCATACCCTCATAGACTGCTAAAAATGTCTCCTTGAATTCCAGTCCATTTTCTTACTTTCAAACAGCCTTCATTTCTTCTCATATATTTTTTCAAAATATCTCATAACCCAGATAATCCAGAATAGGACTCATTCATTGTAAATAAGAGATGTCTTTTCCAATTACTATATCCAGCTTCAAACCCAAGAGTGTCTGATAGTGTCCCCAGTCTTTCTCTAGTTTATTTATAATTTTAGGTTTGATCATCTGTAGATACAAAATTAAATAGTAAATATAGCTAACCCAAAACATCATATGTATACATATATGCAGATATGTATTGCAAATATATATATACACACACATGTAATAGTAGACTAAAAGAAGATAAAGTTATTTATATATATTACACAACAAAAAACAAAAGCTAGTGTAGTCTAGAGAACTTATTTCTGTAATACGTCATCGGCCAATAGTGATATGTATGAATTCCCTCTCTTTTCTCGCTAAAAGTTAAGGCTCTATGGCTGATGAGATTAACCAAACCAAAAAGACCTGAGTTCTTGGTGGTCCTGCCTTCAAGAATTGCATTCATCTTCCATTTGTTCAATAAAGTGTTCAAAAAAGAAAAAATTGGTGGGGAAGTATTTTCAGGCTTATACCTAACCTTCCCTACTGCCGTTAGGTAACAACATCCCTATTGTATCTCATCAATCACCCCACCCATGGGACTAGGGTTTTTTTTGTGTTTTGTTTCTCTGGTGGTAGTTTACCTCCTTTCTTAGCAAGGTAATAGTGCTTTACTTTCAATTCAATGGAAGCATTTCTCTTCAAAGTCTCTTCATAAGAACATTTCATAATCTCTGTTTTAATAAGAAAACTTTTACAGATTGGTCTCTAGTAATTATTGTTCTTAAAAAGATACCTTTCATCCCTGCCCTTCTTGCTGCTGTCTTCTAGGATTTCTGCAAATGATGTTAAAGTCAACTTCCTGAATGTAAATTACCTTCTGACTCTAAGATTCTATGAATTTTTTAATGTAATTGCTTAATTCCTGCATTGAATGATGTAATGTTCTCCTCCCATCACACATATCTAGTACATTCCCAATGTACTGATATTTAAAGATCATTCTTTCTTTAGAGTGTTTAGTGACTACACAAGCCTGTGACTATTTCTTACGTACAGTTGAGCCATGAACACTCAGAGGTTGGGGCACTGATTATCATGCATTTGAAAATCCAGTGTAACTTTTGACTGTCCCCAGACTTAAACACATCACCCCTTTGGTTTTACTGGGGTTGGTTTAAGGATCCCACACATACAGATACCAAAATCCCTGGATGCTCAAATCCTCTATAATTGCTACTCAGTCATATACTCAGGCTCCGTGTCTGCGAATTCAACTAACTAATATCCTCAGTTGGTTAAATCACTGAATATGGAACCCCAAAGTAGAAAAGAATCTGTGTATGAGTGGATCTGCACAATTCAAGCCCATATTATTCAAAGAAGCAACCTTTATTGCTGGTTTCTAGGTGTTTCATGAATGAGAATTTTACCTTCCTGATGCGTTGTGTTTCCTAAAATCTAAGCTTTCTGTTTCTTTTCAACTCGCTTTAGTAGCCAACAATATGCTAGAAAAAAGTAGAAATTAAATAAATATTTGACCGTGCATCTGACCCTTAGTCTATAAACCAAACTCTACACTTTGCTAAGTCTTTTAAACAAAACAAAAATTTGTTTTTTTAAATCAAATTTAAACAATTTTCCTTTGAAATCATTGACCCCTATGTTTCTATATTCGCATCTCATAACAAGGATTCAATCAGACCACTATTCTTGAGTGCCATCTATGTATCAGCCCTTTTAGAACGATTAAAGGGTTTATTCCACCCAAAGTCCATGAGAGATCATAACTGTCAAAAACCAAAACTCAAAAAAAAAGTAGTCAACTCGTTTAAGGTTTCCCTGGTACTGGCCACAGTCTGGGCTTGAACTCGGGACTTCTGATTCTAACCTGACTGCTGTTTAGTGGCACATGTACCTCAGTGGGTGCCTCATTTCTCTCACATTTGTCACAGGGCTTCTCAGAGAATTCTATTCCCACACAAGAGAGATAATTTTTTGCCTTTTTTTGCTAAAACAAGATATGCAGAATAATAGATTATAGAGCAAAGTGTAATAATGAATTCAAAATGACAGACTCATAGCACATTCTCTCTCCTCAGGGAGAACTTTTTTCAGTTTTGTCCAAATGTCTAGCCTAGCAAAAACAATTATGCAAAATTAAAAAATCTTTTATTTGCCTAAATGAAAATAAGAACCATCACTTCTAGCTTTAGAACAAATAAAAGTTGTCTTTATTTTACATTAAGTATGGTTAGCTTAAGTACATTTTCTCTTAAGGTATAATGACTAAACCGCGATCATTGCTTTTTGTTTATTCATTTAAAATTAAAATAAAAGCAGATAATCAATAGATCATAATCTAAAACTAGAGGATTTACAAGTTAATAAGCTTGAGTCAATAGATGTTCTATAACGAAGCCCTCAATGCTGAACCTGACATAATTTGCTTTGCACTAAGCTGGTTGACTTAATGCTTTAATTTAATTCCAATATTAACGGAAAAAAATCCAAAGAAAGAGGGAAAATTTAAATCCTATCCTATTAAAATGTTTTCAAAGCAACAACTCAATATTGTGCCACCACTGCGTAAGTGTGCCTCCAATGTCTGCCGAAACCACCTGGGTTCTGATACATGATAACCAGTTAACCCCTTTAGAGCATCATGCAAGTAAACTTAGGGAATGTCTCAGTGGTCTACCTTTGCAATATTTTCACTTAGCCTCAACTGTCATCATTTCTTTATTTCTTTGAAAAGCAATCCTTCTAGTTCTCTTGAAATTACTATTCAACTCAACTCCTTCTAAAATAGAACAGCAAGCAGGTTTAGACCAAAGAGAAGAAAGAAGACCTTTCCGTTTCCCTGAAAGCAAAATGCAAGAAGTCATCTACATAAAAAACTGGTTGATACACCCTAGTGGCTCAGGGGTTAAACCCATGCCTGGGGCTCAGTCCACATACAGCCCAAGGACCCAGGTTTGCAATCTGAGGACCAGGGATAACAACTAAGAAATGAGCAATTAAGTAAAAATAAAATGCTTACTCCTCCTCTCTCTTTCTTCCTTCATTCCTGCCCACCTCTCTTTCTCTTAAAAAAATAAAGTGAAAAAGAACTGAAATGTTAAGGCTTCTCTCTGCTAATGTCTGGTGACAGTTGTGGGGATGGCAGTGGGATACTAGAAAAGAGGTTAGGTGCGCTCCACATCCTACATCCTAGGTATGAGCATCGACTCCATAGCCAGAGAAACTCCAGTCAAATCCTGGGTCTGCCCCATACAATTCTAACACCATCAGCAATTTGCCTCAGCTGTCTACATCCTCTACTTTACC
The DNA here is from genome assembly GCA_004363575.1 of Solenodon paradoxus. NCBI lineage: Eukaryota > Metazoa > Chordata > Mammalia > Eulipotyphla > Solenodontidae > Solenodon > Solenodon paradoxus. The sequence goes on along the minus strand of RJWH01001956.1, from coordinate 176,537 downwards.
TAAAGAACAAGGGGGAAGAACTATGTCTATCTCATCAGTTTTTTTTAAAGATTAAATTATTTCATATACATAAAGTACAGTCATTCTCACTTCATGTCATCTTTAAGTGAAACTTCATAGAACAAATCTAATTTGACTGCAGGCTATTTGCTATCAACAAGAGTTCAGTTCCTATAGCAGATGAACGGTCACAAACACATCACCAAGCTTCTACAAAAAAATCCAGTAGTCTTTGTACTGTAGTCTTCCCTTTTCTAGCCCACTGGTTCTACTTCATGGTTGTGAGTGTCCAGAACCTGTCCCAGTATCTCAGGGTCAAGGAGGGACCCTCCCTGTACAAGGACACCCACCCATCACAGGCATGTCACATACACACCACACTCATTCCTCCTCAGACAGTGGAGACACAGCAAGTAAAGGAACCTCATGGACACGTCCTTGGAATGTGGGAGGAAACTAGGGTCCTGGAGAAAACCCAGGATACAGAGAAGAAGTGCTGACTCCGCACACAGGGAGACCCTCCTGGGAATACGTTGCTTTTCCTCATCCACATTATAACAAACATGAAGGAACAGCATTGAGTACCTGCTGTACTTGGAAAGGGGCCATCATCCTGGAATATACTCTTTAAGAAAAGAACAAAAATGTTTTTTATAACAAAAGAATTAAAAGCATAAAGAGCCTGCACTAGGAATAACTTTGAAAGCAGCAGCATAAGTCACAGCATCGAATGGTCAGATCTTTCAGGGCAAGTACATGTGCCCAGTCAGAGTCCTGATTATTGCACAAGTCATCATCCTGACATCATCGGTAGGCTCCTAGGTAGGTGGTTGCTTTGTGTCATCTCTCCTCCCATGCTACCAGGGTGAAGTGTGTGTGGACTGCCCTTCAGATGAGCGAGAGCTTCTTGCTTCCATCATTGTCACCAGTCACAAATCAGTGCACCTTACCAAATGAAGGGACCAGAAATGATATACTGGCTTTTTATCAACAGAACACCCTTTTCTTTTTTCTTTTCTTTTCTTTTCGTCACTTCCCTTCCCTTCCCTTCCCTTCCCTTCCCTTCCCTTCCCTTTCCTCCCCTTCCCTTTCCCTTCCCTTCCCTTCCTTTCCCTTTTCCCTTCCCTTACCTTCCTTTCCTTTCCCTTCCTCCTTCCCTTTTTCCTTCCCTTCCCTTCCCTTTTTCCTTCCCTTTTCTCTTCCCTTCCCCCTTCCCTTCCCTTCCCTTCCCTTCTTTTTCCTTCCCTTTTTCCTTCCTTTTTCCCTTCCCTTCCCTTCCCTTCCCTTCCCTTTCCTTCCCTTTCCTTTTCCAAGGAAAGGTGCAGGCAAGAATGTAGGCAAGTAGTCAGGAAGAAGCATTTTATATAATTTTATTTAGTTGCTCATCTTGGCTCTTCTCCCTGGTCCCAGGATATGAACCCGGGTCCCTAGGATGTACATGGACTGTGCTCTGGATCAGAGGTAGCAGACCTAACTGTTACTCCAACAGGTTGCACATGGGCACCCTTTCATATTGAGAAAGGATACTTGGAAAGCAGAGAACAAAAATCTTATTGATATTTATGACCAACATTTGTTCCCATTTGTCCATGCCTGAAGTTATACTCTCTAACAATCTGATACTCACTGTCATGGCAGCTGTTGCTGACCAGTCACTTTCTGTGTCTGCAAAAACTTCATAGATGCTGCTCAGATTCTCATCACTTCAGCTGAGTTATGAGTGCCTCTGGTACTACACACATTGAGTTTAATTGCCACTTAAAATGTCATCAAAAAGATCATACTATGATTTGTCATTAAAATCAAAATGTATTATATACACAGAAACTAACTTAATAGACAATTTTCTTAAAAGCCTATGCCCATACATGTCTAGAGGAGTCTTTCCCCAAATATAAAATAAAAATTCCAAGTGATAAAAAAGCACCCTATTTTCATTCCATTGCAAGCATTTTTTTTTCTTTCTTCAGGATATACAAAATAGGTATGCCTTGAAATATGTAGAGTGCTGGTAGCAAAGAAGGTATATTACATAATAAGTTTGTTTAATAGCTAGCTTATTGGTAATCAGAGAATGTATTTAATAAAATATGAATATTTCATAGAAATAATTCTAAATAGATGATCATGCATCCATTTGGCAGATATCTACTGAACTCCAAGATGGCGCCAAACACACTTTGCATCCCCAGTCCCTGTTCTCTAAGAGTTCAAGGTCTAGTAGGGAGAGATGGCAGGTAAATAGCTCACTATAATGCAATATAAAAATGCCCTGAACACCATAAAGAGCAGAGACCAGGAGCTAGTAACAGCCAGAGGAGTTAAACTCTTCCAAGTGAAGACAACATTAAGTTTATGTTTTTAAGGATGACCAGGCATCATGAGTTATGGAAGAGAATTCTAGCAACGGAGAAATCATGAGAAAAAGCTACTCTCATTAGGAAGCATAGCTACCAAGCCCGCAGGAGGGTGAGACTGGAGATACAGTGTAAATGAAGAGGGACAGGGCAGGGAAAGCAGAAGATGAGCCCAGGCAGATGGCTGCAGGAACCCTGATTCATAAGGACTGGTGGTCCCAACTGCAAGGGCTTTCTGATGAGACCCAGGCAATGGCGTCCCTCTGACATTCAAATTAAAATAGTTAGAACTTCTTCCACATGGCATTACCAATGAAATAGAATTTAGAAAAGCAAGTCAGAGGTGGATGTTGGAAAGCATTCATAAGTTTACAGGCAAAGATAGCTATCTCTACCTGCAGGTACCATGAAGTTATCTTGAGGTTATGTGAACAGGGGTGGAGAAAAAACAACCTAAAAGCAGGACATGGACCCCTCATGCAAAAGCAGAAGTCAGATTACGGAAAATAGAGCAGCTCAAAGACTTTGAAAATTCAGATAGATTAAAGCAAATTATTCCTGATTCTGCAGCATTCATTTGAAGTATAGACATGAACTACTGCATGTCTTAAAGACAGGTTGTTACTCTGATCAAGAACCAGTCTTGCCAAGAGGAAAGGTCTTTCCAGAGATAGTTATAGAGAGATAAGCCTTACCATGTGGTCATTTAGTGTCAAAGACATGACCTTCATTGGGAGTATTGGTTTAGGATGACTGTCTCCTCTCACTGATTACTGCCACTAATTATAATTTATGTGGTAAAAGGACACCTAGGGACACAGGTCTCTGTCATTTGATTCTATTCCTTAGCATCAGCTGACCCGAGACCAGCAAGTCCAATGCTCGGCTATCTAGTATGCAGATCCTCTCTTTCTGAAGGTGCAGAAATACCGATCAGATGGTCATGTGTACTAAAGCAGTAAGGTTATTTATAATGGAAACTGGGAGCCATCTTGGGAAACAGGAAGAATAAAGCGAGGTGGAGGAAAGAGAAGACGGAAATATCATGCAGACTCTCAGAGACAGAGAGAGAAACTCCAAGCTCTGACAGTTTTCCGATTTCAAGGACACATTTATTCCATGTGCTTGGGTTCAATCACTTTCTCTCTCTTTCCTTAAACCAGTCAGAATGAGTTTCTGTTCCCTGAGACCAAATATTCTTGACTAGAATATTGACGACACGATTTCTCACCTTTCCTGTAACTACAGATTGTACATTTTAGAATTTGGCTGTCATATTTCTTATGGGAAAATATGATTGATTTTGGGGTTTGATCCTAACTTTGCTGAACTATATGATAGTTTTTTTTTAGATTCTTTGGACTTCTTAAATAATCAATAACCATATTTCTCATGCTTCCAAACACACATACCTTGTGTTAGTCAGGAAAGAATAGTATGGGCTGGGAAGGGATCAGATCAGGCAGGATAGGATAGGACAGGACAGGCTGTGGTAACAATAAAACTCAAATATTAGTGCTTAGCATAATAAAGGTATGAAAAGCCATAGTGGGTTTGCTGCCCTTCTCCTATTTATATTAAATGGATAACGTATAAGAATTAATGTCATAGTCCCAGTTAAATGTGGGAAAGCTAGGAGAATTCCAAAAATTTAAATGAATATTTGGTGAGCACTAATACTATCTCATTTCTGGTCCCTTTTGCTTTGACTTCTCTATGATCACCAGTCTCATTTGATTGGTACAGTAGTGGGAAGATTTCTTAGATTTTATTATTAACCATGATTTACTATATGAATTTAGAAAGTACTGCTATTGGAATTAAGGATTATTTCTCCCATTTTCAATTGACTAAAAACCATCATGAATGAGTGTTGAATTTTGTTAATTCTATTAAGTTGAACATGTATAAATCAATTTTTCTAAGGGCAAAATCCTATATAGTCATGATAATTTTTTAAATATACCATTGGATACTATTTGCTAACATTAATCTCAAAAGTGATTTTAATTTTTAAAGTGCTTTATAGCTATATTTTTATATTATTCTAGCATCATAAATGAGTTTGGTGCTGGAACCTTTTCCCTATTTTCTGGAATATCTTGTATATAATATCTCTAAGATGCTACTCACAGATTTAATTAAAAGCAATTACAAAATATTGTACTGGTAAAATCCTCTGGTCTGGGGCCAGTTTGGGGTAGGAAGCTGATTACTTAGAACTCAGGCCTTTGTTTTCACTTCATTAAAAAGCTGATTGAACTATTATTGAGTTTAATTTTTTTACTTTTCTGGAATTTCCCCATTTTACAAACATTTTTACCTTTATGACTGTAAAGTTGTTTGTATCTTCCAGTTTCCAAGGATAACTTGATTTGTGGGGTAGAATGTATATCTGACATCAAACATCCCAGACCATCTGGAAAATGTCATTCTGAGTTTTGATAGCACCAATCTCTCTATGCAAATTTCTTCTACTACCTAATAGTTTTATTCTTCATTGGAGAGAAGAATTCTCTCTTTCAGCCCTTCCTCAAAGAAAGAGCATGTAAGAACACAAAAATTATATTGTACTGCACTCCCTGTAGGTGAAAGTAAAAAATCATACTCCTTTATTTTATCTAGTTAATATAGTATGTAAATAAATTTCTAAAGAACAAATCATCTGAAATCAATAATGAAGAAATACAACTTGCTCAATTATTCAATATACATTCATTTAATGCTTATAAGGTTATTGCAATAAACATGAGGATAAGTTTATAAATTTAACTTAAAAATGTGCTTGCTTTTTAAAAAATGCTTTGGCTTTTTACAAAATATCATTGTGTATATTTTTCATCAAGCCAGGATGCTGTACACTGAAAATGCCATGAATTATTCATTGTTTTGCATTCATTCATAGCTTTCAGAAATATTTACTAAAAATATTATGTGTGGAAACGTCTTCTTGGTACTTAGGACAATAATCAAATATAGCTCTTATGAAATGCCTACTAAGTGTCAGTCACTGTTCTAAGGGTTAACTGATTAAAGTCTACTCCAAAATGTAATTACTATTACTATTTCCTATTCACATGAAAAAAAAACAAAGAGAGGTTAAGAAATAATCTTGATACAAAAAGTTCTCCCTGTGTTGAGAGGACAGAACAAATGAACAGGCAGTTATAACACAGTTGAAGTTCCATCAAGAAAGAAGGCAGATCTGTGAACAAATTCATCTCCTCTCACAGGTAGTATTGCTTATGACAAATTTTGGTTATCATGTTTTAAGCAAGTAGCTTAATTATAATTGAAAGGTATGTGTATACATGAGTTGGGAATCTTGAATTCATTTACAAGTCTAGTATTGATAGATTGAAGTATCTTGTACAGGTCATTCAGACATTTGGAACTTAAGCTGTTACAAAAATAGGTGCCTAGAGTATATTTTCAGCCATGATATTTTTATTCTTTAGTCATAATTACAAGTTTTACTAATAGGATTTATGTATATATATATGCATAGATACTTCATATTTAACCAAAAGTGTATTATGAGTTTGTCTATTGAAAGGTGGAAATGAAACACTCCCTTCTTCACTGCATGAAAGTTGAAATAATTCTATGAGTAATCTTTAATTGGAGTTGCCAATGAATGCTGACTATATTGTGGTTAATTGAGACTCTGAGTGTAGTCTGTGAATCCCTTAGGGTCCCAGAAACTTTTTCAAGGAGTCTGACAAATAAAAAATACTTTCATATTAATATTAAGGCATCATGCATCCTTTCCTTCTCATCCCTACAGGATAAGACTACGTGATGTGTGATGATGTTATTGCTTACCAGCATCGTGTTCATTTTGCTTAATATTCTAATGTCATTTGACACTGTAGACCATAATTCCTACTATGAGTGTGGCGAGGCCTATGGAAGCTGAGCCTCTGACAAACCATCATCTCTGTGGGACCAGCACCAAGCATCAGGTGACAGGCTTGGGTTATCATTGGTCAAAATGTCACCAGTTGAATGGAAGAGCCAAAAACGGAGCTAAGGAGCATGAGGACAAGTTGAAACCACTTGTACCTCCATGCCACTTTATCTACATATCTAACCTCAGAGAACATGAAGGAACAATTTCTGTTGCTTTACTTTTCTCCTCAACCTCATATAAACTTTAATCTAGACTGTACAGAGAAGGTGATTTCATTTCCTACACTGCGTAACAAATTACCACAATTTCGGTGACTTAACAACACATATTTACTATCTCATATTTCTCAAGTCAAAGTAACACTTCACTGGGTCCTCTACTCAGGTTCCCCACAAGGTTACAATGAAGGTGTCCACTGGGCTGCATTCTCATCTAGAAACTTGACTAAAGAAGTATTTACTTCCAAGTTCATTCAGGTTGTTGGCATAACTCCGTGTGACAATGGGACTGGATGCCCCTGAGTCCTGTGTGTGTTGGATTCTCCAAAACCCCTTTCAAAACATGGCAGTTTAGTTCTTTAGGATCATCAGGAGAATTCTACTCTCAGTACATGAATACAGTGTCTCCTATACGCATGTGAGCTATATCCCAAAATGTTGCCATTTCCCACTGAAGCAAGTCACAGATCCTGCCTACACTCAAGAGGAAGGAGATTCTACAAGGACATCGATCATGGGGCACAACTGTCATAGAAGGGGATTTTAAGAAATGTAGTTCCATTTTAGCCAAATTGATTGCAAACTACATAAAAGAGAAAATCAAGATCATATTGAGACTTGCTATGCTTGAGATATATTACATGTGCAAATGGAGAGATTGGAAAGGCAATTGGTTTGACACTGGACTTTTGGAAAAAATGTACAATGATTTTCAAATGTGTGTATATATATTCAAATATGTGTATATAACCCATTCTCTATTCAGAACTAGAGATTCATAGATCTGTCTACATGGCATCTTGATTTAATATGACCAAAATTAATTCTTTCCCTAAATTTGTTGTTCTTTCTGAATTTCATATCTCATTAAATGGCGCTACCATCCACCTTTCTCTCAGGGCAAAAACCCAAAGTCATCTTTGATTCTTCTCTCTCCCCTTTCTTTCTACATGTAATTTCATCATAATTTTGTTGACATTACTCCTAAAATATAAATCCACCCACTTAGTTACATCTCCACCATTACTACCCCAGTTCAAGCTACTGTCACTCCTCCCTGGTCTTCTACACATGCCTGCTCCACTCCATCTCTTACCTCCTTTTATGGTCTGAGTTGTGTCCCCCTCCAAATCCATTTGTTTAAGGCCTATCACCTAGTGAGACAATATTTGAAGACAGGGCATCCAGGGAGGTAATTAAGATTAAATGAGGTCATAAGGTTGGAGCCCTAATCTAATAGGACTTTTGTCTTAGTAAATAGGGAAAAGACATCAGAGATCTTTCCCTCTTTGTGTATTCACAGAAAAGAGATCATGTATGGACACAGTGAGAAGGTGGTTAACTACAACCAGAAATGGAAGCCTAACCAGACACCCACATAAGTAGTGTCCTGATGTGGAGCCTCTAGCCTCCAGAGCTGTGAAGCTGCAAATTTCTCTTTTGGAAGCCAGATGATGGTAGTTGGTTATGGCAGCTTGAGTAGACTACTATATTCCACATATTCTTTACACAGCAGCTAGAATGAGCTCTTCAAAACCTGAATTATGTCATGTCACTCCCTTGCATTAGTTCTTGAATACTTTTCCACTGAAATTAGAATCAGACTTTAAGTCTCATCATCTGCCCATCATTTGGCCTTACCTCATGCTGTTTCCCTCTGCTAATAGGCCCAGTCACCTTAGCTTCCTTCTGGCAGTGAAAACACCAAGTTTTTTACTTTTACCTGGAAGTTTATCCACTGTTCTTTACCTGGCTAGTTTACTCTGCTCACTTGCCCAAATGGAAGTTCTTCATGGATCTTCTTTACCCGCCCTTCTCGTGATTTGCCACAACTCTAATCTCCTCTCTCCCTCTCTCTCCTATTGTTCTTCTTTGAGCTCCCTATCTCTCTTGCTTTCTGCTACATCCCCAGAGCTCAGGAAGATGCTCAGAACACAGGAAACCCTCAAAAATGTGAGTTTAATCAAGGACTAAGTGAATATAAGACTCTGGCTAAAGTGAGATTCTCTTAAATGCAGTTTAGTGTTTTACTAGTATTGGCATAAAACAGATTGCCAGAGTAGAATTCCTGGGTCTCAGAGTGTGCATATTTTCAATTTTGATAGATCCGAAGTACTGCTTTTTAATATTTAGTGTGACTGATTTCACACGCTAAAATTTAATTATCACAAATTTAATTTTTCCTCTCTTCGCCTTTGAAAAATGAGCCATTTTGAAGCCATTCTCTTTTTTCCCCAATGCTTTTATGATAACAGAGGCATCATACTTGTTCATTTGGGAGCTCTCTTGCTTTTGCTTTAGAGATTAAATTGATAACACCCAGGTGTCTATCGAGAAACTGTCTGTGAATTGACTCTCCTATTTGCACTGACTCCCCCTGCCCCATTGTAAAATGAATGATTTCCTCCAGTGAGAGAGGGAGGAAAGAAATACCTTTTTGCATTTCATTCTTCTTTTCTGACTGTAGATATTTATGGGAGTCAAGACACAAAGACATACAGCACTAACACCTGAATCCTCTGAACTGAACCTTTTTTTTTTTAAAGGAAAAGTACAAGCAGGACTGAAGGTGAACAGAGGCAGGCAGGACAAGAGAGAAGGAAGAAGCACTTTATTTTATTTAGTTATTCTACTTGGTTCCCCCTGACCCTGGGATGTGAACCCAGGTCCTTGGGATATGTATGGACTTACCTGCTAGGTCACCAGGGCGTACCCAAACTGAACATTTTAAATTGGAAATGTATAGTTGTTACAACAAATGGCCCCTGACTATCCAATTAAAATTATACATATGACAGTTACTTAAAGGAGGATATACATTTGTACAGTCTTTCAAATTAAGCCCCGCAACATTCATTAGAGCCCAGAACGAAGACTGTTTTGACACGTGTGTGTATCTTTGAGTTGATCACTTTCTGCTTCATTATCATTAGTGGTCTCCCTTGCCTTTTCTGCCGAGCTGATATGTACAAGGAGCCAAGCAACGGTGTGGCGAGCCCCACACGAGTAAGACCCCACCACCAGGGGAAAACACAACCCAGGTGTGTGTTTCTGGTAGCAGGTCAGGACAAAGGACAGTATAAGTGGCTTCATCAGTTGTTGTAATCCCCTCCTTGATTGTGGCTGAAAGACAGACACTTGTGTCTTAAGAATAATTATAAATTTTGTAATAAAGCAAACATTCAATACTTTTAGAATCTTATTCATAAGAAAATGCTCCCGTATTAACGTCTATGTATGGCAATCTATACTTATCTAGCTGAATAATGAGTGAATGAATGAAGAAATTCTTGGTAGATTTTCCATTTTATCAGTCACTGACCATGACATGTATCACAATAAGGAAAAATTTTGAAGTTCTCCCACTATCCCTTCAAATTGCATGGTTGAGCTCTTTACATGTAATCAGTTCTTAAACTATCTTGCCTAATATTACTCATTTTTTCTAAACAAATGTAGTCCTAAAATTTTAGGGTAACATTCACAGTCCTCTCCAATAATACCACCAGTCTCTTTCCTGCCCTAAGCCCCACTACTCTTCTATACCTACAATATTTGACCTGCTTTGAACATCCAGTTCTTTCCCAAAAGTTCCCTGTACTTTATTTCTTCTATTGTTTATTCCAATCCATCACATAATGTCATTTAGTAAAACTCTGCATCTTTGCTGATTTATTTCAGATGCCACCTCTCAATCATGTCTTTTCCAATACTCCCTCACCTTCTCTCTATTCAAAGTAGCCCCCCAATATTGCCCTGCCCTTAATTTTAGCAGTTCTCATTCTCTGAATTGTATCTATATTCATTATTGACCTACTCTCTTAGATTATAAACTCCTTAGAGTCAGGAGCAAATTTTCTCTCTCTTGTGGCTGCCACAGCAACGTTGTAGACTCTTGTACATACAGGATGCTCACAGGTGCTTAAGAATTGAATGGAGCTGCTAACCAACAGCATGACATGTTTCCACTGACCTTTTTGGCTCTCTGTCACACCATTTATCCCTGCCACCTAGCATAAACACACTTTCCATGCACTGAAAACAATAGGTCAGAAACATAAAAGGTGTTTTCCTCTATCTTTCTCTTATTGACAGTTAGACCTTGATTCTGGAGCAACCCTGCACAGAGGTGTGCACCATCCTACGTGTCTTTTTGTGCCACTGGCTGGAACCCTGTAGACAGAAGTGGCTCCGGTAAAGCAAGTGCACATGTAAAATCAGTGAGAATGTTCTGATGTGAATATTTCACAGGCTTAAAAGTTGTATGCTTAGATAACTATGAATAAGTATGCAAGGTTGATGTTTGGCTATAGGTAATTAAGAGATCATGTCTGTGTTAAGATGATTTGAGTCTTGCAAGATAAGTACTGGATAGAAACATGTTGCTCAACACTTGGAGAACTCTAAAATTAACTTTATAAATGGATAGGATGAGGACACAACAGAATTCATGCTTCAAAAAAACCTAGAATAATATTTTGTATTGATTTACCACCACTCAAATGATTGAGTTGTCTTAATTGACTGAACGTATTCCATCCAAGGCCGTGACTTTTAGTTGGTGGTTAATGAGAGCTTCTCTAGCATCTCATGTTGTGTTTGTCGCCTCTGCGAGAAACTTGTGCTCTTGTCTATGGTCATCCTCATTTTATCATTATGACAGCTAAAATATAATTTGTTATAAAGCCAAGAAGTATCATCCCACTGATTCAACTCAGTAAGACCAAAGTTGATACATTTAATTCTAGATCCCTCTGAAGCTCTCTCTGTGCAGAAAAGCAAACTTTTGATGTGACATATTCCTTAGATCTTGACATTCATATTAAGTATGGAGGCAAAGGAATCTTGCGATGGGGGTCACAATAAGGGGCAAGGACAGAAGAAATCCCAACAACTGGGAAAGAAGTTGATGGTGAGCATGAAGAACAATCCTTTTTAAAATGTACTAAGTGCACATAGTGCCTTGGGGATGAGCACAGTGGTGTCCACACTCGCTCTTTGAGTTCAGTACTGAGAGCAGAATAAGAAGATCACTGAGTGTCAAGGAAGTAGACTCCATAACATGCAACACGAACACCAGAGGATCCACTATGGGCCTGCAGGATCATCCAATCAATAGACTCAAAGATGACTAAGTTGAGTTGCTTTATGCAGTTTAAACATTTGTGCAGGAAGTCTCCCCACACGGCCTTTTATTGACAGCTACAGATCAATGGTAATTTTTGATCATGTTCAACCTACATAAACCTATTGACCCTATGGCCACCTTTGGGGCACTTCTAGTCATCGAAAATAATCAGAGGAGATAGTGTAAAGCTGTCAGACTGCTGAAGACTCCAAGTAGTTTCATGTGCCCCCAGGAGCAGAGTTGAGAGGTTAAAATGTCATTCAAATTTCCAGCAGAACCTCGACTGCTGAGTATTCCGGAGTGTATTTATGTCTCATAAAAGGATTTACTAGTTTGTATCCAGACGCTGACCTTCATATGTATAAGTTTAAAAAATGTGGGGGAGGAGGGTACAATCTCATTGGCAATATTAGATTTCAGGGAACAGAATATTCCTGTTGTCTTTGGTTTAGTCATTCTTTTCATCTGTTACCCAACAGAAAGTAGTTGATATGCTTCTAGAATAAAACTGATGACATTATGTAGATGTGAGCAGGGAAGGACAAAAAGGAAGCAGGTACAAGGCAGTAGACTGGATAATCCAAAGGTCAGGCTTAACAATATACAGATACAGATTATCTATATAGTATATTTTGCCTATATATATATATATATATATATATATAATGTGTGTGTGTGTCTGTGTGTGTGTCTGTGTGTGTGTGTGTGTGTGTGTCTGAAGAATCAGTAGAATGGAAGCGTGAAGGGAAGGATTGAGCAAAATAGTGACCAGAGGATATGAGAATACTGAATTAAGATTAAGATCTCGGTAGGGGAAATAGAACAGGAGGGGAAGGAGGGAATCTGGTCCTTAGTGATGACATTTACTGCTCAGGGGGACAGAGAGCTACATCCTCACAGGAAGAAATTTAATCCAGGACACTTAAGCTCAATAGTACTCAAGCAAATATTCTGAATTTAAGGAAAATAACAACTGAATAAACAAGAGTGAACCACACATAAATTTCATAGCAGGATTCTAAAGCAATGACCTTGGTGTTAGAAATCCAGTCAGGAGACAACAATAGAAAGTATTTTCTTAAATGTTGAAGAATAAATTGGTAAGAATTGCTTTGCCATTAAAAATTCTTCTCCCCCCACCTTTTTTTTAAAAAATATGGTCTTTGCTAAACATTGACCAACAAAGTACAGCTGTTAATGAAGTTTATTTAATGTGTGTGCATGTGTGTGCATTTTAATTCTTCAGAAGTAACAAATTAATGTAATATGGGAAATTGTCCTCAGTATAGTATCTGACATAAAAAATGCCCTATTGTATCCCAATATATAATCATTCTGTTAAAAAAATAAAGAGACCAAACTAAGCAGAACAATGATTGTGATCACTGTTTTTAAAATTGATGTATCATTGGCTTATAGCACTCTGTAAGCTTCAAGAGAATGGACTTACCTTTTATAAACGCAGACCTCTAAACATTTCTGTGCCAGGTACATACAACAAAGTTCAGCCTGAGACCTGCAGGTCATATTTCTACTTTAGATGGTGGAGGTTTTGAGGCTAGAGCATTTTGAACACTTCTGCTTTCAAGGATTGAGCTATAAATGTTTATTAAAAGAATCTATAATGAAATCAGTTTTATTTTTGTAATGGTTGCCTGGAGTGTGTTGGATGACTGAATGCCGGTTGTTAATCATTAAGTGCTCAGGTACCAAAAGTGTTTGATAGTATTGCCATCTAGGGGCTGAATGGAATTCTCAGCTCTGAAATAAACTATTGGAGCAGGTACTGTTATGGACAATATACATATGTTTTAGCTTTATGGCCCACATGCTTTCCTGTTTCCTATGACAAAAGCTATCTCTGAATGTCCCCCATAGCCTAACTTTTTTATATATAATCTGCCAGAGGTGATTATTATTTGTGTTGAAACTTACGTTTTTTGGGCATCTATTACGGAACATTCTGAACAAATAATTTTTCTTTTTTTTTTTTTCATTATTAATCTTGCCCATGTTTGCCCTATTTCTGCAGAAAAGGAATCATTTATCAGAAAAGAATGTTTGTAATCGGGACTTGTAGCATCTTCAGATTTAATATTCATTATGGTCATTCTAGTTCGGTGCTATATTTATCTAAAAGACCCATCCACTGTTGTGGAGAAATAAGTTTTAAATATTTATGATCTAACTTTTAATATTTAAAAAAAAGAAATTAGTATTTCTGTAAAATTTGTTTCAGAGTCTGGACGCTTAGCAAATGTTTAAATATTAAAAGATTTCAGGAGGTTAGCATGTAATATCATCACGGGACTTATTGAAACAGGAAAATTGAGTTTACAAGTTTTTGATAAGTCAAGGAAATTGTATTTTCTCTGCTTGTGTTTAGTGTAATAAGAAACTAACACAGATGGGAAGTCGAGACCAAGAATATAAGGAAACCGTGTCAAAAATTATTCTTATGATGTGTTTGATCTTTGCTTAACCAGTTTGAGGTATTTTGAGGAAAATGGTTCAATTTGATTTTTCCACCTAGTTTTAGATTTTATTCAAAATGGCATTTGAATGTCTCCCAAATTATTGGTTTTTATTTATCTAATTTATTTCTTTAATTACGAATTCTATTATAGCAATTTCATTACTATTTTATTTTCAGAATATTGGATTCTCATCTGAATCTGCATGCATTCACACCACACCTGCTCCCCATGTTCTAAGGCCCTGAGTGCCCCAGAAATAAGGGGACTATCCTAACGGATGTGACTGGTGCAACACACTTGGTTGCCTCCACTCAGAAATGACTTCTCCACCTTACCTCCAGTGCCCGTCATGAAGAGAGCAAAATCAAAGACATCTAATAAACCAAAGCTGATCCCACACACCATTAAGCCTAAGTAGCCTGTTAAACCAGTCAAAATTTCCTCATGATCACCCACTTCCAGTGAATGTGCTGCACAGCAGAAAGTGTGTGTGTGTGTGTGTGTGTGTGTTTATGTATATGCACATAACTGGTCCACTTGTAGACATCATTCCTCTCATAAACAGACATATCCATCTAGCCCAGATGTGGAAAGAGCACCCCAGGGTCTTTGAAAACATTAGAGAGTCATAGCTCCAGTTTAGTTATGTAAAATTTGTTAAATATTGCTCTCCCAACAGAAAGGGAAAAAATAATTCTTCTAGCCTTATTTTTTTTTTCTTTGTAATCCACAAAGACCAAATTCTCAAAACGTAGCTACAACTACTTTGCCATTGTAATTCATGGCTTTAGTTGGGGTATTTGAAACAAAGGAGAATGTTTGCATATTTCTATGAACAGTAGACTCCCATAAGGCTATGCATGTATAGTTCAGTTGGTTTGTTGCTGAGTGCTTGTGTTTAAAGTAAGATAGAAATACACAACAAGAAAGTGAGAGAGGGAAATTGGGGTAGTGGAAAGAGGCTTTTGTATAAAGAAACATTATTTGGATTCATGGAAGAGAATTAGGGTTATGTTAACTCTTCAAACCCTTAAGATCATCGCTTCTCGATTATGCACTGTGGTCCCTGATTTCCATCCTGAGCAGGATGCAGCCTGACCAAGTATCATAGATGTGTTACAAGGCACATCTTTTTAGATTGTAACCTCCAAAAAGGCCAAGATCTTATCTGATCCACTTTGTGTGTATGTGTGTGTGTGAGAGATCATAGGTGATACAGGTTTCCCCCACTCTCCAAAGCAAAGCATTCCTATGAAACCTGTCATAAGCCAAAGTGGCGTAAAGTGAAGAAGAAATTACCACTAATTTATATAAGAAAAAAAAAACCTACCAAATCATAGCGGATAACACATACATCCTAAAAGAACAGGAACACCTAGTCAAAGCAAGAATGCCAGGATAGAGGAATGTGCAAAATTGTTCCCAGGACAAGGCTTGCTGGGGCTAGTCTGCCTCCTCCAAGGGTCCGCTTCCTCTAGAATGTAGGTTTTGCAAAGAATGCTGAGTGCTCAGCTTGCATTTCACTTTTTGTCACAAAAGCAAAACCCATCTTTAAATTGCTTTCTCATCTCAAAAACAGGTACTAAGCTCAGTCTTTCATAAAAATGCGATAGCATGAGACGAACTGTCAAAAAGCAGGGGATAATTGAGTTTTCAAAATTGAAAGAACAAAAAAGAAAGAAAGAAAGACTGTTTTCTCAATCATTCAGAATCCCACCACAGTGTCTGTTCTGCTATTGCTGATGCCACTTGATCAGAGAACAGCCTTCCACCAGGTGTTAGCAGCTCCCCAAAGAAAGGTGACCTGTTCTTTTTCTTACAGGAAACAAGCCGGCAAGCCCATCTCTTTGGGTTAGAGCCTTTCACCACCTATCACATTGGTGTTGTGGCTGCCAACCAGGCAGGGGAAGTTTCAAGCCCCTGGACTCTGATTCGAACCCTGGAATCTTCCCCCAGTGGGCTGAGCAACTTTACTGTGGAACAGAGAGCAGGTGGTCACGCTTTGTCCCTACACTGGTCAGAGCCTGCGAGAACCAATGGTGTAATGAAGGTACTGTCCACCCTGAGCATGAAGTCAAGTTTGGTGTGCTCTGGGTAACAGAGGACACACCCCAAATCCCTGGGCAGAGCTCTCTTCACCATCGGGTTCATTCTTCTTGAGAGCTCCACCAGCACATTCTCCTAGATCAGAGACCCCAGCTCCCCTGTGTGAGCCCCTGCGAGCCCTGCACGGGGCTGAGCGCTGCCCCTGGGTTATCTCACTGCCTCCTGTGTCAGCCCTATTAAGAAGGCACCACTATACCTCAGGAGGCATAGAAAGCCAGATTGCTGCCCCAGTCCCCATTCTCAACAACCATGAAATGGAATTGAAGCCCAGAAGTCAGCCCAGAGCTGAGCTCTGAATCAAAACTATGTACTGACTGCCTCCTGGAGCATCCTGCCCAGTTACCTCCTCAGCTTCACCTCATCGATACTTTGAACAGAGCTTGCTAAGCAGAAGAAAGGACAGTCCCCATGTGTGCCAACTCCCAACTTCTCTATCTGTGTAACTGTGAGAAAGTCTGAGAAATGTCACATATGTATCCTCCCAGGTTGCACCCACCTGTGAGTACAAGGGAGTTCGCTTTTTTCATACTAGCACACATTTTGACACTTAGCACCATCACCCAAATGAAAGCCAGTCCTCATCTCCCTTTCTGGGTTCCTTCCCTGGGTGGACAAGGACTCACCTTTTAGGCCATTTTACTACCTCTGCCCCCAATGCCCTCCAGCTCTGGACCAACATGTAGGGCCCATCAATTGCCCCCCTCATGCTGGGACCCCAGAATTCCCCAGCCTGATGCTGTTCTACACATTGTCTCTTTTACCATCCCTTTTCAAGGGTACAAAAACACCCCACCATTGATGTTCTGTAAACAGTTAAGACTAAACAGTGACTTTGGATAACAGCTCCTTGAAATCCCCAAGAGATGGGTGAAAGCAGAAAGTTACCAAGAGCGATAACTTAGAACTGTCCCTAAAGCTCCCATACCTAGGCCAAACCTCATGGGCCTCCCTTTAAGTGGTCTCACTGTTTAGTCCAATGCTACCTTCTACCCAGCTCCAGGCCTGCTCAAGTAGCAGAAGCCATCCACATTCCCCCAGTCTCTTCTATGTTCAACAGAAGTTGGGCTTCCCTGTTTGGGGCAAGAGCCTTAAGGGTTAGGATCTATGGCCTTAAAATCCATCTCCAGCATAAGAGGATCAGAGAAGAGTTTCTTCCGCTCACATCCATCAAAGCACCCCTCATTATGAGTCCTTTTCCTATTCTAGAATCTGTCTGTTCCTGGCATGATTGACAATAACAGTGTCGGATCAAACAGTGGGGAACTCCAACATTTGGGGATCCAAAGATAGATGAGAGACCAGCATAGGAGATTGACAAGAGGCAAGTGAGGTGGAAGGGAAGGTTGAGAGAGCAAGTGAATGAGAACAGAGAAGTGGTCCTGGATTTGTGATCCTGACAAGAGCAAATAGTGAAATGAGAAACCCAGTTGGGTTGACTTGTGAGAGTCTGGCCAGTGAGGGAATGAGGACAGCAACTCTATAAGAGGCTTAGAGGTGAAAGGAAAAGTGGAAAATGGGACAGCAGCTGGGGGACTGTGATGTCAAGAAGTTTATTTGAAAATCAATGAAAGATACAAGAATACACTTAAGAACTAATGGAAATAACCCAGTATAGGAAGATAAATAGGTGATGCAAAAAGATAATGAGAGTAATTACAGGAGTGAAATCTTTAGGAAGGAAGAGGGGGTGAGACCCAGAGCTCAGATGCTCTTCATTTGGGGAAGATACTCCTTCCACAGTAAAGAGAATGAAGGCAAATAGCATAGATTCCCATGGATATGGTGGTGATAAAATATAAGAACATTCCTTCCTGACTGCTCTTATTTTTTCAATGAAATATGTGGTTTTGTCAGCAACCAGCTGTGCAGAGGGAAGAGCATGTTTGTGGTTCGTGGGTAAAAGAGAAGAGAGGACATAAGCACTCTGGAAAACAAGAGGGCAAACATATGGAGAAACAGAATAGGATTACAAGTTGATAATAAGCTATTTTAAGTTTATGGGTGAAAAATATTTTTAAGTGAGACTACTCTGTGTAGTTGAATGTTTTTCTCTAAATCCACTTAGGACGTTGGATACAGAGGAAGAGCTAAAACGTAATACTGAGAGATTTGCCAGATGAACATGAGGGCCAGTTGGGATGGCGGATCATACAGGCTTTAAAATTGTTTATAGAATCAAACTCTCTTCAGAAGATACACTATTCCCCTTCCTTAAGGGGTCGTGGTCTTGCCCTAGGAACGCAATCAAAAGTCACACCAAAGTACAATAGTATAGCATAAATAGATTTCCAAAAGTCCAAGCTGTTTAATCTTAAATAATGTTGATATATATCAACCATCCAGTCTAAGTTAAGCTTGCCCAGGAACCACCTGTCTGAGAATGTTTCAGATTAGATGTGCCTCCCAAGGGTTTCTGGTGTGTGTCCCTTTGGTCTTGCAATACCCCATTGCAGGGAATCACTCCCACCTACCGGAGTGTATCAGAGCAGAAAAAGGCTGGGAAACCACCATCCAAAAACTCTGACAGTCCAATTACTTCCCACTTTCCCCAAAGAACAGTGACCAATATGGGATGAAAACTGGTTCTGCATTGGTTTAATGGGTCCTCAGATGGTTTTCCCCAGAACAAAGAAAGACTTTATTTCAAAGGGGCACTGAGTTCTTCCACAGTCTGTGAGGAAAGAGTATTTTTCATCTTCTAGTTTGCATCTATATGCTTGTATAGGTACATATCATATAGGCACATACATGTGTATGTTCCTATACACACACACACGCACACACACACACACACACACACACACACACACACTCTCACACAAGCTCACACATTTTTATCCCTGGCATCCTGGGACAAATGATTGATAATTATCATTCCATATCCCAGGAATGCAGTGGAAGACAGGTGATGCAGATAAGGTTCACTTACCTTATTCAGAATGAGATCAGAGACCTTAAATATGTTTAAAATAAGGTGTTTGAATACTATTCCCTAATTTAAAAAAAAAAATGCAAGGGAACCCCATGAACACTAGAGATGATCTCTAACTTATGATGTTTAACATAAGTTTTCAACTTGATTATAGTGCGATAGCAACATGAATTCAGTAGAAATCACACTTCCAATTTTGAAATAGGACTCTGTTTTTCACCCTCAGCACAGAATTCAATAGTTACATGAGCTACTCCATACTTTATTATACAATAGGCTTTGTGTTTGATGATCTCGCCCAAATGGAAAGTAATGTAAGTATTCTGAGCATGTTTAAGGTAGGCTAGGCTAAACTAGGACAGTAAGTTAGGTGTATTAAATGCATTTTTACTAAATGACATTTTCCATTTGTGATGGATTTATTGGGATGTAATGCCACGTTAAGTGGAAGATCTATCTTTAAGTCAATTGGGTTCAGTAGCCCTTAACATTTAGGTATATGGTTGCTTGATATCCAATCTTAAAAATTAATAAGACAAAGAAAAGCATTGTTGCTCTTTCTGTAGACTCTCATTTACTAAAAAAGATCACACTTCCAAAATTAATATCTGAATGCTGCTTCTGGATTAGAATCTTTGGGATATAGACTAGGAGGAAGAAAGAGTTAAAAGGGACAATAGAGCTAGCCCAAGACATCACATGCTATGAGCTCTTTTCCCTTCACTTCCCTTCTTCATGCAGACATACAGCATCTTCAGTGATGGCGTCCTGGTGTACACCGGCTTGAATCGTCACTTTCTCTTCCGCCGCCTGAACCCTTCTACTCTCTACATGCTGGTCCTGGAAGCTTGCACTGAGGCAGGCTGTGCACACTCGGTGCCCCAGGCTGTGTGGACAGAGGAAGCCCCTCCCCACACTCAGCTGGCTCCTATGATCCACTCTGTGGGCCCCACCAATGTGGAGCTGAGCTGGTCCCAGCCTGTTAACCCAAATGGAAAGATAATTCGCTATGAAGTGATTCGCAGATGCTTTGAGGGAAAAGCATGGGGGAAGCAGACAATCCAGGCAGATGAGAAAATTGTTTTCACAGAATATAATACAGAACGGAATGCATTTGTATATAATGACACGAGTTTACAGCCATGGACTCAGTGTGAATATAAAATCTCCACTTGGAATTCAGCAGGCCAGACCTGTAGCTCTTGGAATGTGGTCAGGACAATGCAAGCGCCCCCAGAAGGTCTTTCTCCACCCAAGATTGACTATGTACCTATGAATCCCTCAAAACTGCTGATTTCCTGGGTCCCACCAGAAATATCCAATGGTGTTATCCATTCCTATAGGCTTCAAAGAAATGGGGTGCTCTGTCCTTTCAGCTTTGATGCCGTGACTTTCAATTATACTGAGAAAGAGCTGCTTCCTTCTTCCCCCTATAGTTACACTGTCACAGCCTGCACAAGGGCAGGCTGCGTTACCAGCGATGTTACCAACATTATAACCCTTGAGGCTGCTCCAGCAGGGCTCAGCCCTCCAGCTCTTTCTGCCATCAGTGCTACTCAAATGTATGTTTCTTGGTCCCCACCATCCATTCAAAATGGGAAGATCACTAGGTATTTCCTAAGATCTGACGGCACAGAGTACTCTGCTGGGCAGAACTTGTCTCTGCTCCTTACACATCTGCAGCCTCACACGCCATATCATTTCTCCCTCGTGGCCTGCACAAAGGGAGGTTGCACAGCCAGTGTGTCCAAGTCCGCCTGGACCATGGAGGCCCCACCACAGAACCTGGACCCTCCACGTTTGCACATCACAGGCTCAGAATCAATAGAGATCACCTGGAGACCCCCAAGAAACCCGAATGGCCAGATCAGAAGTTATGAACTTAAGCGGGATGGGACAATGGTATACACAGGCCTGGAAACTCGCTATCATGATTTTACTGTCACCCCAGGTGTAGAGTATGGATACTCAGTGACAGCCCACAACAGCCAAGGGAGTATCTTGAGTTCACTCGTCAAAGACAGAACCAGTCCCTTGGCTCCTTCAGGGATGAAGCCTCCAAAGCTGCAGGCCCAAGGGCCTCAGGAGATCTCAGTGAACTGGGTCCCTCCAATGAGGACAAATGGCCGTCTTGTCAACTATACCCTCTTCATCCATGAGCTGTTTGAAGGAGAAACAAAAACTATACACGCCAACTCCACTCATGAGTCTTTTGAGACACAGTCATTCAGAGTGAACCAGCTACAGCCACTTCACAGGTAAGTAGCCAGCCCCGGGTTTGCTGAATAAACCCTTTGTCAGAAAGACTCTAAAAGCAAGACGCATGATGTCCTTAACCCCCATCCCCTTAACCCTCTTCAGAGAACACACTACATGCTCAACCAGCCAAAAACTGCTGGCCTAACTACTAGAGAGCAACCTTTTTTCAAGTGATATTTTGAGAGTCCATTTTGCAGAAATGTTTGCAATTCAGCATGCCGTCTGGAGCAAGTCGCACAGAGATGGACGCAGTTCCCAAAGTCCAGTCCCTCCTAGAAACGCTTAGACCCCTGGGCAGTTCTGAGCACCCCAGTGGGGTCTGCTGGGGCAAACTGTGAAGAAATGCAGGTGTTTTTAAAGCATGGAAAAGAGCCATGCAAGTAGAGCTATCGCTGCAATCGAGACGCTTGGGTTCTTCAGGGCAGTCCGAGAAGGAGCTCTACAGAGGCTCATGTTGGTGGCACACAGAGAGTTTATTTGAGGGAAAGCACAGAGAGGTGAGGTGGGGGCAGGGGTCCCTGTGGGTAGTAAAGCTGCAAACATTGTAGGCTGGGGTGGGGTCTTACATTCCTCTGGTAGACTCTTTCAGGCGGTATTTCATATTAGTTGTTTTTCTTGCTGCTTAAGGGGGGTCAGCACACATCCCAAGCAGTTGTTTTTATTTACTTTCTGCTTAGTTGCTACAATTTTCTTTACATCCTTACGAGTGGGGTTTTACTAGCATGTTCTGTCTTCCCATGTTCCCTCCTGGGCTTGCTTTTCCCTTCGTTTGTTCCCTGGCTCCCTTCACTGTCCCTGACATCATTACCAGTCAGACTGGGACTGAACCAAAACTGATTCTGGGGGAAACCCTCCTGAGTGAATCCAGCACTTCTTCCATGATGTTCCTCTGACTCCATTTCCCCAGCCCCTCTGGCCTTCCCCAGCTCTGACCCCATGGTTTCTCAGGACATGGTCACAGTGCCAGCTCGCGTCTCCTCTGGGCTCACTGACATGCATGGATGTGCTTTGTCCTCCACCTGAAGGAATCTGACCACCAGCCCTCTTCCCATAACTGAAAAACTTGCTAGGCATTATTCTCCATCACATTTTAAGTAACTTACATCCCCAGAGAGAGGAGTAATAAAAGGCATTTTATGCTTAAAATTTAGTAAAATGAACAGAACCATTTAAAAAAATTAAAGGCTGAAAGAGTGTTGATTTCCAACCTCCATTGGTAAAATTCAGCTATTATGGTAATCTACCCATGTGTAAATTAGATCCCTCCTATAATTATCTCTGATATACAGTGCTGTTTAAATGAAACATTCACGGTCTTATGTGCACACCCCTGACAATTATTTAGGGTCACATTAAATATTAAAGAGTAATTAAAACTTCCGCAGGTATCTTCCTCTGCTAACCCGCATGCAGTATGAGGTGGCTTTTATCTCCCTGACTCAGGGCATAAAAAGGCCCAGGTGAGCTGCAGTCTGTACATTTTACACTGACTTCCTCTTTGCCTGACTGGTACTTGCAAGTTTTAACAATCACATCAACTTATTCCCCTTGGAATCCCTTATTCAAAAAGATTTCTAGAGAAGCAAAAGTTTTCCAAAGGCAAAAGGGGCACTTGTCCTTGGCTGAAAAAAAAAATTGATTTCTCTGACAAACTAACTGATATTTAAGGCACAAAGAGAAATCTCTTCATCATCCATACAATTGAAGATATAAGTGGTATTGGTGACTTAAAACAATATTATTTCTATATAAAGCTGGGACTCATGTCATTTTAGACTTTTCTAATGGATTAATATTCATTGACTATTGCAAATGAATTAGGGTGACCTATGGGGCACCCCCAGACAGAAGGAAAAAGTACCCTGGGACTACCCTGAGTAGCAGAGAGAATCTGA
Organism: Solenodon paradoxus; assembly: GCA_004363575.1. Taxonomy (NCBI): domain Eukaryota; kingdom Metazoa; phylum Chordata; class Mammalia; order Eulipotyphla; family Solenodontidae; genus Solenodon; species Solenodon paradoxus. Next base: position 153,252 of record RJWH01001956.1, on the reverse strand, counting down.
CCCAGAATTTTAAAACTACTACAGGTAATTCAGAAGACAGAAAACCCCTATATGGGAATTGGAAATAATTAAAAGCCCAGAATCATTTCAAAATCCAATGTGCCATATATACAATTACAGGTTTATGTCCCATCAATTGGTAGCTCAGCATCCCAAGAGGGAGGTGGCATGAGGAAAGGGAGGGAAGGATGGAGAGAAATGAGAAAGATATCACATGCAAAAAGAGGAATGTAAGAAGGGGAAGAGAAGACACAGAGAAAGCAAGTGAGAAAACAGAAAGCAGAGATTAGAGAAGTAAAAAGGAGAAAAGTTAGAACCAAGAGAAATAAAGGGAGAAAGAACAGGGACTTGAGTGACAACTAGGGGTGTCATTAAATCAATGGGGCATGGGAATAGAGGGGGAAAGCCCTCATTTGCAGTCTTAAGTGCTAAATCCTAACAAAAGCCCCTTTTGTTGGAAGGGAAACCTCCTGCTGTGTAAATAGACTTTTCCAAGAGGCAAAACATTATTTGGTAGAGTTTAACTGAATGGTGATATGTGTCACTATGATTGATAATCTGGTATGTAACTGGGTTGACTTTGGCCCCAAAGGTCTATGTGTGGTGTAAGAAAACCTGTTGGAGGATGCCAGGTATCAGGAGAGGGGACTTATTACCAGTGAGACTTTAACTCCATGATGTTTCTTGGTGACCTGGAGACATGCCTGGGGAATCATTTAGCTTCACCTTTGAGAAAGGAGGAGACCTGGACTGCTTAAAAAAACTGGGCCCTCCTCCCTAGGATCTGCTTGCTGATACTACTGAGGACAGAAATTTTCATGCTGGAAAGAATCTGGCAGCCTATTTATTCAATCCACTCCTATTTAGGGCAAAATGATGCTCTCCCATTTCACACAAATGAAAATCTTTGCTTTACTTTGGAGAGCCAGGAGGATTTAAAATGTCCTACAACTGTCCATGGAAATACAACTCAGTGGATCTTTAAAAGGGTTAGCCATAGATAAAAATGAATGTAAATGAATTTGTCTTTCTTTTCAAAAAAACTCTTGATCTTTTAAAGGTTCTCCCAAGGAACATGTGTTTTGCTAACAATGTGTCATTTCTGCCCTGTGTCCTGAAGGTACGAAGTTCGAATCCAAGCCTGCACCAAGTGGGCGTGCGTTTCCAGTGACTGGGCCTCCATTCAGACCCCTGATGCCCTTCCTCTCATGCAGCCTCCCCTTCGTCTAGAGGCTCAGGTTGCTTCCGGGGGCTTGCAGCCCACAGTTTCCCTTTTGTGGGCAGGATCGCTTCACCCAAATGGAAAGGTTTTATATTATCAGTTGTACAGAAGACAACTAGCAGCTCAGCCTGGAAAATCAACCCCAGTGCTCACTTACAATGGGAGCTCAAGCTCTTTTATGGACTCTGAACTAATGCCTTTCACAGAATATGAGTATCAGGTAAGAATATGTATGATCAATAATTTATACTGAGACATCAGCTCCTACCTCGAATTGCAAACAATTAAAAATTGTTTGCAGTTTGAGAAACCACTTAAAGATACATGGAATTTAATAATATCCTTTTTTAAAAAGTTTTATGCAGTAAATGACGAAGGAAAGACCATATTCATTTGCCATCTTTGTTTCCTTGGCTCTCAATCCATGCTTGTGATAGATAGATGCTTGCTATTTCTGTATGGATTTCAGGCAAAGAATTTGCATTTCTTATTAATGAAGTGGTTTCTATCATTTAGCTTTCCTTTGCCAGAATTGCCTTGGTAGGAAATACTCTGTTATAGGAACACTTTGAAAATAGCTCATTAATTGTACAAATACAAAATAAATCTAATGGCAAGCATCTCCAAGCCCTGTGCTCAAAGTGTTGAGAAAAGTCTAGAGAAAATCCAACTAAACTGTATGTGAGGATGAAGTAAGTTTTGGATGAGAGCAGCCTAAAAAATAGGGCTATATGTATCTCCAAAAGCCAAGAATTAAGAGAAATATTTCGAAAGTACAGTTGACCCTTGAACAACTCAGATCTGAACTGTGTGAGTCACTTACATATGTATGTTTTTTCAATAAATAGTTGGCTCTCTACATCCAAGGATCCACATTTGTGATCTGAACCAATGCTGATTTAGGAGGTTGAATTCCTGGATGAAGAGCCCACAGACACAGAGGGGTGAATATAAGGGATTGGATACTCTGGATTTTTGGTATAGAAGCTTGAGGAAGTGTTCTGAACTAATCCTCTTGCATACCAAGGGATGCCTGTAGCTAAGTTTTGAGGATTCAAAATTTATATGCAGATTGTCACTACATAGGGTTTGGGGCCCATAACTCCCGCATTGTTCAGTGACCAACTTCCTTTGAAATATAGAGAGGTTGGGTTTGTTTGTTTTGCCATCAGAGTATATATGTGTTCTCCTTATCATTTCCTGTGGGGTATTGGTGGTCCCACCCATTGCTCAGACATGTTGAGAATGTCAGTCATTGTGTCCAGCTGTCTCCTTGACAAGTGGGAGACAGGCTCAGTCCCTCTGAAAGGCCTTAATTTTTAGCAGAATGACTCATAAATTTAAAAGGTGGAGGTAAGAAGCCTTGATAAAATATCCCTAATCCTAATCCAAAATCTTTTCATTTCCCTGCTGTTTCCAAGCATGATTCTCCAGCTATTTAATGCCGTATGCGCCCCACAAATTCCCTTGTACTTAGGTCAGAATCCACTTCTCTTGCTGCAGTTAAAGGAAGTTTGCTGATGGATGCCAGTGCCAGGCACACTGCCAAGTGTCGTTCTGTCAGAGGAAACTGAGCCTTGAAAAGCTTACCTCACCTAGAAATAATAAAATCATGAAGTCACCAGGAAAGTGGTGAGCGAATTGATGAAGGCAATGATTACAGATAGCATTGTCGTGTGAAAGGAGTCTATTTTTGGCCAACATTGTAGGGGCCAAATTACCCAATGGAGTTAGTAAGACTTGAAAATATAAATAGATTCTGGAATGGTTTGAAGAAATTGGGATCTATGAATCCATGAACCCTTATTTAAAATTCCAAATCTAAAAATATCTTTAAAGTTTCTTCTAGGTTGGGCACAGCCCATTGAACATCCAAGCTCAATGTAAACAGACTCGAGACTCCTTAAAGCAGTTATCTGTGCCACTGAAAGTGAATATGTATGTGTTTTTGCAGATATATTGTGGTTTATTGAAAGATCATTCTGGGGACAGAATATATAGTATATGCATTTTATTACCTTCCCAAAATGTGGGGAAAAGAGATTACTTAGAAGCACATTAGTTTAGGACTGTAGATGTTAGGATGTGACAAAAGAGCAAAAGATCTATTGATATCACAGTTAGAAACTGACACTGTTAAAAACGAGAACCTAAGAGACCATCCTTCTTTTCTCATTTTCTTTACTGAAAGGCATCAAGTTATCAAAGACTCCTCTATTCTCAATTATTGTCTTCTCTCTGAATAGAAACTCACCTATGTGAGAGAGCTGAGTAGAATCGGCATGAAATCTTTGGCCTCTATTAGACAAAACTACATGATACATGGACAGTGAAAGCAAATCAGTGACTATAAATGCTTTGGCATCATGTTGTGTCATTGGGTTAAGTCATGATCTACAAATCATGATCTAAAGAAAACTGATCTCACTGGTCAAAGGAATGGTAAACTCCAAACCCTTATCTTATCTCTAATGAGTTCTCTCTCTGGGAACTGGACACAATGCAGGAGCAATGGACCCAAGCTTCCAAGGGAAACAGTTAAGGACCTCAGGCTGTACTCCTATCTGCTGAGTCAAGCTCCTTTTCCATACTCATTCCAACCTAATGAAAGAATTTCACTTGTCTTTCATAATAAACTTGTTTAGAGTTCTGGGACCCCATTCAATGTAAAGCAATTCTCAGACATCAGCAAGGTGACCAAGAATGCAACTTATTTCTGACACTGTTTACTTGGAGAAACATCAGGTTCCACAGATTAAAGATTCAGTATCCCAAGACTTCTGGTTACCTGTGCTTGTGATCAACCAGCTACAGATAGAAGGCTCCCATGACCCTCTCCTCAGATATTAGATGTTTCTATCACAAACACAGATTATTAACCAAATTGACGATAAATCAGAGGTTCCTGGGATGTCTAGCTCAGGATCAGGTAATTTGCTAGAACCACTCACAGAACTCAGGAAACCCATCTAATCACAAGATCAGTGATTTATTACAAAGGATGTAACTCAGGAACAGCCAGGTGGATGAGATGCATAGGGTAGAGTATGGGAAAAGTGTCTGTGCACTCTCCAGGCACCATTCTCCTCAAATCTCCACCTATTCACCAGTCACAAAGCTCTCTGAAGCCTCTCCTCTTGGTTTTCATGGAGACTTCATTGCATAAATGTGATTGATTGAATCCCTGGCTATTGGCCATTGAACTTAACCTCCAACCACTCCCCCTCCCCAGAACTCTAGAGGTGGGACTATAAAGTCTCACCTTCTAACTACCTGGTTGGTTTCTTGGTAACCAGTTCTCATCTTTAGGTGTTTCCCAAAAAGTCACTTGTCTCATAAGAAGAGACATGTTTATCACTCCCCAGCTCTTAGGAAATACTAAGGAACTATAGAGAGAGATAAATATTTTTTAAATATATTTTGATTATCTGAATGACGAAATATATTTTTCTAAAAATCACAATATCCTAAAACTGATCTCAAATTTTCATTTACTAGAGAATCCCATGTTGTTAAAACATAAGGATAGAGAGAGGAGAAAAAAAATTATCTAGCCTATTAGCCCCAAATTCTGTTCTGACAAAAAATAAAAGTGTGAAAAATATTAAAGCTTAAATAAATGAACTAAAATATTGGATTTATTTAGCCAGTGTAAATTCTGAATCTATGTAGACCCCGAGTAATCTCACAGAAGTCATTGAGGAAGTCAAGCTCTAAAAGAATTGATTTCCCTTTAACAGAAGGATACTGTTGTCTTTGAGATTAATTTGCATTGCTCTCAACCTGTCTGCAGGTAACTTCATCTACAAGTTGCCTTTTAGAAAACACCTCAATTGTCATCAGTGGCACATCTGTTCACCCAACCTCTGTTAGTGATTTGATCCTTTTGCAGAGAATTGTGTTTTTTAGGTAATCAGTGTATTTGTAGAGAACAAAAACAAAAAACTGAGAAACTTCTCAGAAATTTATCAGAAGATTGGTGATGACCTATAGTTTGGTTTGTGGCCATCAACATGGATTTACTCCCTCACCTTCTACATGACCCAGCATCACCATATTCATGTCTGGTTTAGAGTTAAGTCATTGAAAGAAGTTGCCAAAATTTAGTCAGATGGAAAGAACAAGACAGCATTCCTTAGTCGAATTGATTCATCAGATCAATTGACCAGTGGTAGACCACTGAGAGAAGGATTACAATGTGTGTATGTTCTGACAGGCAGGAAGATCAGGACATATCCAGAGAAAGAGAATCCTACTGAGCAACAGGGAACACTCACTGGAGAAGGACTTTGTAGGGCAAAGATCAGAAAAAGGCACTTCACAAAAGTTTCTGTAACCAGCTTAATAACTAGCTTTGTGAAGGTGGTCAAAATCCATATGATATTACAGGCACCTTCTAAGTTGTAAGTAATACATTATCATCCAAGAAACAATCAACTGTAATATAATCAGGAAAGGCATTTCTTGGAGAACAAGAATCATGATTTGGATCTACAACCAAAGGGGAATCTCAAAGTAGGATGCACTGGGTCAGGAAATTTTGAAGGATCTGTCAGGGAGATGAGGTTAGGTCATTTGTGGTGAGACTTTTGGACTGAGCCTTATGTCCATTTATCTGTCTCTGGTATGTAAGAGTCCTCAGACACAAGACTGCAGGGTGGGGGCATCAGTAGATGATCTCATTTCCTCAAAGTCACTGAATGACTGAATCCATCTGTTTAGTTTTTACCTGGAAGTTTCTAAGTGACAGTTTGAGCAAAGAAGAGTCTGACTCCAAACAGGTTCAACAACCTCAATAGTGAATTCCCTAAAGGTAATGGCTCCCAGGTGTCTGATATAGAAGGATTTGCCCTCCCATGTGTTCTGGGTGCAGGTTCCAAGATGGGGGTAGGATCCCAGCAATCCAAAACAGTAACAAGCAGCTTACACAGTTCACAACCCACTTTTTGAGAAATTGCCCCAGAGGGTACCGCATTGTTGCTATGCTTCTTAAACCTGATTTTCAAGTGGTGATTTCCCAAACCAGTGGTTCTCAGCCCTGACTGCACATTAGAATCACCAGGGGAACTCTAACCGCATCCCCGAGGCCTGGGCCCCTTCCCCCACAGTTCTGACTCTGGGAGGGGCTTTCAGCTTCAGTGCCATTCAAAGGGTCCCCCGGTGACGCTAATGTGCAGCCAAGGCTGAGAATCACAGTCCTAAACCGTCATAAACTGATTGCCTAAATAAGTGAAGCTAGTTCCCACAAGGGCCTCATTTACATGATGATAATTGATGACCTGCCTGCCCACAGCTCTGGGAAACCAGAGTCCTATTGTTTGGGTACAAAGCTGGGAAGGAGGGTGGAAAGTATTATCTGCAAAGTTCATGTCTCAGGTCAAGTCATCATTGCGTTTAGTCTTCCTCAGGAGTTTTGTTTGCTTTTTGTTTTTATGTTTTATGCTATTTTTGCTTTTTCACTTGGGAGGCCTGCTCTTTGGTGGTTAGGAGTCACATTCACCATCGTTTAAAACAGAATTTTTCTCTTTTACATTGCTTCACTACAGCTTCCAGAATTCCAGGGTCAGCTTTAACCAGACCAGTAAGCGCTGACATAGAAATCAAAGAGAATGTGGAAGTGTTTTTTTATATTTCAGTGTGATGCAATGCAAGGTCCCAGTAAAGAAAACGCGTGATCGGCGAACTAAACAATTCAGTTTACCAAAGCCTAGTTCTCAGACGGCTCTGTACACACATGTGTAGTTCATACATAAATGAGGTTCCTGTGCTAAGTGGAGCCTTTCCAGTGCACAGACCTTGTCCTTACGTGGAGGTGACAGGCTTACTGTGTCTCAGAGTATGTAGAAACCCAAGGACTTCTTTTCCAAGCAATACTCGCGTCTATCTTCATTCCTTTCAAAAATGGGCTGTACAAGTATATACAATCTACCGATCCAACTTCCATGTGGGAAAGTTCTTAATTGTTCCATAAGCAGGTTAAGACAATAGTCTCCTATGGGCGTCAGACAGGGAGCTGGATATGTGTCTGGTGCCTGAGAGGCTGCAGTCTGTGGCTGTAGGCTGGCCCAGTTAGGCGAAGTTCCCAGGCTTTATTCATTTGCACCCATCCCCAGGAAAGGCCAAAACATCCCCCTCTTGACAGAGGCTCTCAGAAGTAGCCACACACACCAGGGTCTCTTAAACCTTCTGGTAACTGGGTGACTGAGAAGAGACAGGGCAGCTGAGGAGAAAGCCCTGACTTAGGACCCTTGCTGTGGGAGCCCACACAGGTGGCAGCCTGCTGCTTCCAGATCTCACAATCCCCAGACCATTGTGTCTGGAAACTTCCTCTGAAGAGAATGAAGGAGGGATTTGGGGGGAGACCCAGAAAGCTCTTCACTACTATGCCAAAAGCAGCAGGAGGGAAATTGGGGGGGCCTCCTCTGCCCAGCCCCTACATACAACACTACACATTGTGATGGAACTAGAAGTGGGTGGGAGGAATGAGGGTCAGTTTTTGGTCCTTCTATCACTGTTTCTGGATCCTGGAGCAAATTAACTGCTCAGGACCTTGCTCGTTTATAAATAGAAGCCCCTTCTAGCTCTAGTTCTAATTTCTATGGACCTGCATAGGGGTGAGCGATCACCTTCCACTATTAAAGTTTCTAAGCAAACTTGAGCTTCTCTGAGTGGGCCATCATAATACGTAAATTGTAAAACTCAACAGAATAAATTCTGACCCAAAACAACTGGCTTTTCTTATAACATTTAGCTTTCAGTTATGTCAAAATAATTGAGTTTCTGAGACCAGTTTCCAGACAGTAAAACAGTTATGGAGTTATCTCCAAGCAAAATGGACATACAGATATCAGCAGTGATGTCGCTGATTGAGACCTAATTTGTTTCTTTACTAATAAATGTATTTAGTAAGTTATATATATATATATTTAAATATAAATGTAAATATATGAAGAACCTAATATATTCAGTTTACGACATATGAGAGTCCCATTTAGCTCCTTGAGAAACCCACACCATCAATAGGTACTGCAACTATTTTACTACAAGTGACAGAAAGTCAACGTTAACTTAAACAGAAGAGAATTCTTCCTGGTCACCTATCTGGGAAAGGAACTGGAGAAATGCCTGGACACGAAGATAAAGTGCAGACTCCCAGGCCCTAGGCCAGTCTGGATGAGGATTCCATCTGTCAGATTCATTCTTTCTCCCCGCTTCCCTCATCTCAACACAGTTCTGTTCGAATTCATCCACACCAGCCTTTCTCCAGGCACTGGAGATCACCGCTGGGTCTGTCTGGTTCAAGCCTTCTCAATTTCCTTGTCCTTGAAGTGTGGACAGGAGCAGCACTGAACTCACAGGCCTGAGGTTAGTGAATGTGCTTCAGACAATGATTCCTACATGGAAACTACTCAATAACATACAAATAAAAACTGCTAGCACCATTAACTCCAAACCTCAGAGTGTTCACCTCAGAGTGTTCACAAGCTGACCAAGTATTCTTACGTCAACAAAGAGTAGGGTGCTTGCTGGCCTGCTCACAGGACTTACCTTCCTGTGACCAAGAGAATAGAAGACCGTGATTGCAAAGGCCTGGACACAAGGTCCCCCTATAGACAGGGCTTCTGGAAACTGTGATTGAATAGGTCACGACACAGGGTCCCCCTTTGGTAGGATTTCATAAAGATTGTGATTGAATAGACCTCAACACAGGGTCCTGTTTCAGCCAGGGCTTCATGGGGACCATGGGAAATGCTTTTCACTGAGAACAGGAGTTACCCCTCCTGTGAAATACTTAGAATCCCAACACTGCTTCCCATTAGATTCTCACAGCCATCTGTTTTCAGATGAGGAAACTGATGAAAACCATACTGCTTGGGCAAGACACCTAATTCTCATGGCCTTGCTTTTCATATGAATAAACTGGGGCAGGGGCGCGGGGGGCGGGGGAGATGTGTTTTGAGAACTGAGAAATCTTGTGGCCTAGCAGGTGCCTCTTCCCTGCATTCCCCTCTCCACTGCACCCCAACTCCACTAGTCAAAAGGAATACTTTCTTCCAGGAGGAAAAGAGCCATGTTAGAGAGCCTTTTACCTCTATCAATGAGTTATTCATAAAATGTATCTAATAAATGTATTATATAATAATACATATAATAAAATGTATTATAAAAGCTCTCATCAAGAGCATGGCTGACTCAGATCTATGGTGTTCTTTCAGTGAGGTAGGTCAAATTCTTTGTCCTTGCTAATTCTCTTCTCAGGAGAACATTAATTTATCCACCAATTTACATTCATGGCGAAGATTCCTTCCAACCCTAATAGTTTGATTCTACATTCCTGTGATTTGATACTTGCTTCAAATTGCTGGGTTTTATTGCTCCCCCCACCATACCCCAACCCTTTCCTCAGCATTTTCTATATCACCTTTAGAGGAAACTTCTGGAACATGTGTTCTGTTTGGTTTTGGACTTGCATTTAATGAGGTAATAATCTCCCTAACATATTTCTGACCAGCATGAAGGTTTTGTTTGGTTAGTTTCTCCCCTAAGAACTAAGCTCTCCCCACCCCCAACTCCCACTGCTCAAGATTTTAAATGATTTATTGATATTGTCTGACTCAGACAATGCATTTGTTCTTGAAACTTTGGAACCTGTGTGCATTTGCTTAGACCGAAGCCCAGAAGGACATTTCCATGAACAGATATCTGAATTCTGCCACTGGGCCACAAAAAAAATATCATTTTGGGGTTGTCAGACCTTTTTTTTACAGCAATACTTCATTTCTACGTGTGCATATGTGTGTGTATATGCACACTTGTGGACATGCTCCAGTCACAGGCATACACATATCTGTTCTTTGTCTCCATGGTGTCACTTATGCCTCTGTTCTTAAGCTCCTCTCGTTGGTGATCTTGATGTTGCCTCTAGGACAGTTATTCATTTGAAGATGGGCAGGTTCTCTGCATCTCATTGACATTTGTCTTTCTCCTCAGCTGACACTGATTGTCCCTTCTCCCTGTTGGAAGCTTGTTTGCTGAGCAGAACATGTGAAATGCAACCCAGTGTCCTCCACCAGAACATAGATAGCCTGTCATTCCAACCTGCTTGTGACTCTTTGTAGATAGCTCCTCTCAGTGAAATGTCCCTGAAAAGAAAGGTCCCGAAGTCACCAGAAACATGGGTCCTTCTGGAGAAAACAGCCAGGAAAGGGGGAGATGTGTTTGATTTATTTCTCCTTTATCCTAGATGTCAAATATTGTACAACCTGCCGCTATTAAGGGCCTGCCGGTTTCAAAGCGTTTGTCACACTGGAGGTTAAGAACCATGCATTCTACATCTCCAGTGCTTACAGTTTGGTTGATGAGACAAACACACCACTAACATGTGTGGATATAAATATACAGATAATAGTATCAGCTCTGAAGAGACACAGTGAGGACAGAACAGACCTAGGAGAAGTAGAGACACCCCACTCCAGCTCACCCTCATCATCGGGGACAGCACAGGCCAACAGCAGACTCTTGGGACACTCATTCTGCTCTTGGGACTGAGGGACAGAGGGATGCAGGAGGCGCCATGATATTCAGTTATGTGGTGACTAAAAAGCATTCCAGAGACACACATATGTGCTATTTCTCTTTTTCCTCAGTCTCCTCAAAAAACACTCTTCTAAATCTTTCCATCCTTAATGACCTAATGCCTCTCTCAGTGTACCCACTGTTGCGGGCTCCTGTGCCAGGGTTTTCCATCAAGATCTCAGCAGAAAACCAAAGTGCAGACTCAAAGGGGTGTTTGAAGAGAAGTCAGTGAAAAGACTGTCTAAGAAGTGAGGGCAGGATTAGGAGAATCAACCAGGGAGGATAAACTACCCAGGGACCGTCCACAGAAGCCTTTACTCTCTGGGTGTACAGGAATGAGGGAGGAAGCTGCTTGGAGCACAGGGAATGCTGTATCCAGGGAAGAGGGGCTGCCTCTCCCAGCAGAACCAGAGAGGGCGCACAGCCAGACGGGGAGAGATCCCGGTGAGGACACCTGTACTGTCATGGGGCAGAGAAGAGCAGATAGGGCAATTGTGGGGTCTGGAAGTAAATGGGGATCACCCAGAACTCCCCCAAGCTCACACTGCTATGGCTTCTCACTCAACATGGGGCCTAGCCTTCCCTGATAGGTCCTTCTAGGCAAGATCACCTGGCAAGCTGTGACTTGCTACTCTCTGATTATTGAAAAAACACTAAGTAAACCTGAGGGCTTAAGGATTATACTGAAGAACTTGGTCTCATGGTATTATTTCCAATAGATGTCATGGTATATGACGCTGTCACAGCTACAAGGTGAACAAAAACGTGAAGGCAGATGCCTTCAGTTGAAATCTTTAAGAAAATGGTGGAGACTCTCTCTTGTGGATTGATTTATCTATCCTTTGATGTATCTGATCATTACTGAGATGCCTATAAGCATCTTGGAAAGTGTACAGTCCTCTCCTTGATGGCTACTGGCACATCTGTGATGGAAACCGGGAAAGCAGTTCTTCTCTTGGAGAATCCATTGAATTGTTCAACTTTCCTTTTGCTCATACTTTGAGGTGTTTTGAGAAATTTTAATAAATAATAAGGCAAAGTAGAGAATGTCCTCTAATTACCAAATGTAGATGTAGGAACAATATTTCTGAAAAGCCACACTTTCATTTATTTTAACTCTGTAAACTAGGGGGAAGAAGTCCTGGAGAAAAATACACAGAGACATGCTGGCTAAACAAAAAAATGCTATGAAGGGTTTTCACATGTATTGTTGGTCCCAGCCAGCTGAGGGAAACTCAGGAATGAATTGCAAGAGTGTTATTTAGTCCCACTTTCTCTTCCAAACAGCCAAATCACTGTCTCCTGTATGTCATACAAATAATATCACAATAATACTGTTATTTATTTATTGCTTGCCACGTACTAAGGACTCTATGTTAAGAGTTTTACACGTATTAACTCTTTACAACCATTTGAGATCAGTGTTATTAAAAATAACCAGATTTAGAAGTCTGGGGCATTGAGTGATGAGTTAGCATGCCCAAAGCTACATTGGAAAGTGGAAATACTCAAACCTGAACCTTGAAATTCATGTCCCAAAGATAATGTTTACCCCATAGTTGGTCCAAATTGCATTTGTATACAGCTCCAAGGTTCACAAAATGTTAATGAAATATTTGTTAATATACTTATCCACTAATCAATTCCTTAGAAGTTTGTAGAAACATTACTTCACATAAATCTCAGACGAGTCCTTTGAGGTTAGTAGTATTATTTCTTTTGTATAATCAGGAACTTGAATGACTAAGTTACTGGGTCGGAAAAAAGGCAGACTCAGAAATCAGGTATGGAATTTCTGATCCCAAGTCCAGTAATCTAATCATTCTGGTACTTCGCAGCTTCTTTTAAGTTCAGGAGCATGAATTTCGGACACCAAAAGAAATGAACTAATTCGGATTGTGATATGGGCTACATGACCTACTGGCTCTGTGTCCTTAGCAAGGAATTCTTACTCTCTAAGCCTCAGTCTCCTCACCTGTAAAATTGGGATGGACAGATCCACCTAAGAAGGATTGCAATGAACTTTAAGTTAATTTCAAGGCCAGGACATTGTCACTATATATAAAATCAAATTGTGGCATTCCCTGGTAGCCCAATGGGCTAATCCACTGTGGCACAGTTCACATGCATCCCAGGGTCAAGTGCCAGGGCCAGGGGGAAACAGCCAGAATAAACAATTAAACAAATAAAGTACTACTTCTCTCTTTAAAAAAATATAATATAAAAGTGCATAGAAATAATTCACTATCCAGCTATCCTGTAAAATGTAAATAACCTAAAGTTACTCCCCTCCTGGGAAACTTTCCATAGAATGCAAACTCCTTTCTGATTCAATGAGGCCTTTCATGTTTTGACTTTTGTCCACCTCCGTCCCTCTCTCATGGCTCGCTGGTCCTCACTAAGCCCAGCTACACCAACCTTCTTAAGAATCCAGTCTCAGAACCTTTACACCACCTCTTCCTTGGCCCAGGATGTTCTCACCCCATCTTCATAGGATACCCTCCTTTTTGCCATTAGAATCCCCACTATTACCATCTCGTGGGAGTCTGTCTTGGACAGTCAACATTCTCTACATTACCACTATATACTATAAAGGTCTATACATTATTTTCTTTCTGGATCATGTCATTACCTGTTTGTTTTGTGTTTGTCTATTGACTGTCTCTCCCTATCAGCATGGTAACTCCAGCTTCATCCACTGTGATATCCCTCATTTTTTGAACAGTGTCTGGCACATAGAAATGGCCCAGTCAATATCTGTTGAATTCATAGATGATAAATAATCTAACTGTTCTGTACTTCCTAAAGCTGTTAATCATGACTGGTGATTGTGATCTTAGCTCATTCTAGCAACTTATTATAAGGAAATTATTTGTTTCCAATCCTCTATCAGTAGGGTACAGTTATTATTTTAAATAACATGATAGCATTTCAGTGCATTTGCACATATTTATTAACAGTACAGCGAACATGTGAGTAGTGTTTGCCTCTGTGTAGCATGTAATATAATTTAAATCTTAATAAGTGTCACAGGAAGGTCAATAGTCATTTCCACTGTCCACCTTTGGGGCTGCTCTCTGCAGAAACAGCCTGGCTCTATGACAGCTCAGTCAGGATCTCAAACACTAGGAAGATAAGGCCTTCCTCTGATGACCTTACATAGAGAAAGGTAAAGAGATTGGGCTTTTACATCCCCTGTTTGTGTTGGAAGGTTGGCCCTACCACATATCCAGATGCACAACCTTCTCTATGCCTCAGTTTCCTCATTTGTAAACCGGTGGTAGTAATTGCACCAGCCTCAGAGATCTTTGGCACAATGAAATAAATTCATACACTGAACACACTTTAAAAGCCTAAAACCTCAATACATCCATTAACAACTGTTAAGTATCCTCCACGAGGCATGGTTCCTGTATTCTCTACGGAAAGCGGGTGTAAGTGACAAAAAGTTGTATGTAATAAAATCCCAATTCTCATTGTTAGTTTTAAAATCAAGTGGAGGCTAATATTCATATTTCCCACTAATATTGGGAACAGATTTCCCTCCTTCATCTTTTGGAAGAAAACTATATTCAAATTGTTGGAGTGACTCCAAAGAAACACAGTATGCTAAACAGTAGTGATTGAAAACAACGATGTCAAACAAGGAAAATGTCTCAGTTTCTCTAGTAGCTTCACATCTCTGAATTTCAGAAATTCCAGTAGAAAGGTAGAAAATGTTATGGTGCGCCTTCTCCCTGCTGGATCCCCAAATTCAATTAACAGCATGTTCCATCTTACCTGATCCAATGTGGTTTATATGAAAGAAGCCTGCAACTATGTCTGTAAAAGTATCATTAGACTATTTCCAGCAAGGTCCCCAGCAAACAACTTAAAAAGTACACATGCTGATGAAAGAAAATCAGGTAGTTAAAAAGAACTACATAGAGTTTTTGCCGCAAGTTATTCTGTATGGCTGGTCCCTGCAGGGCTGTTCATGAAAGAAAGTAATCTTGTAATCATTTTAATTTCACTTGTTTCATCTTCTCTTTCTAGCCATAAGACTTTCTAACTGTAATCTATCCAAGCCCATTTTGGCATATTGCTATTCAAACATATTCGAAACTCACAACAACCTACCCTTTCAAAAGACATTAGAGTAAACGCCATGGGGAAATATACTCCAAAGTTGTAGACAAATTGATATGATTTCCTTGATTGTATCTTTTCATTTATGAGGCATAATTTATGAGTGCTGGGAAGCAAACTGTGTTGAGTGATGACTAAGTACAGCCAAGTCATAAATCAGGAGCAGTGAAAGAGGTGGTGATTTTGATCGAACCTATTGAATGAGCTGTTGGCCCTCGCCAATACAGGTATTGGAAAGCCCTTCTTAATATCTATTGTCTCCCTCCTGGGAATGCGATAACAATCTCATTACATTGCCCCTAGGAAACAAATAATTTAATTGTTAGCCTGTTAACATGCAACCTATTTACTCTACTTATCCATTATGGTCTGGCTGTTCATGTTGGATTTTTATTTATTTCTGATGTGAAATGTCACAAAAATATCTTCAGTCTCCAGGTTTTGTAACAATAATTGCTGCCTCTAGAGTATTGGTGACCTGAGTATATCCTCAGAATTGTTGAAATGATTTTTATCAAAACGTGTCATTGCTGCTGTGCCCTGGTGGAGCAGTAGTTAGGTCAATTGCCTCTGAAGGAGTACAGACCATATACCCCTGGATTCAAGTCCTGGGTCCCAGGAAACAACCAGTGTGAACAACTAAATAGAAATAAAATAATAAATGCTGCTTATTCCTCTCTCTCTTCTGCCTACCTGCCTACTCACCTTCATTGCTGCCTGCAACTTTCCTCTTAAAAAATAATAAAATAAAAGTGTCATTATTCCAAACTAACTTGTATAATAAGCAGCCTGGAAAAAGAGCAAAATATACATTCCCAGGGCAAGGATAGTTACCATCACCAACATTAGGAGTCAACAGGTTAGGGGTATTTTTTGTGAATGATCGTGGCTGAAATCGGTTATTTTTTAATTCCATTTTTATCTGGAAAACGATAGTAAATCAACATCACAGAGCCATCCGCTGGATGCTGTCGGCACAGGAAGCACCACTGAGTATGGTGATCAACAAGACATGTAGCATTTCCTCAGCCAAGAGAATCATAAGATATTTACCCCTGGAAATTTATGTTCAGAACTTCTCTTTGCGCTAAGACCACACTTGGAAAAGATGAGTCCTGAGGAATGTAATTTCATAAAGCTCCGAGTCCTTGAGAGAGACAAAGCATTCAAATGAAAGCTACTCTGCAGTTGTGTGGAAACTGTGCTGAAGAATCGCTAGCACTCTAACAAAAGCGCCCAACACACCACCACCCTGGAGAACTTTTTTTTAATTTTTTTAAATTGTTTATTTCTCATTGCTATATATGCATTTTAGGATATTGCACTCACTCCTCAGGTTATGTGTATTTCACACCATACCCACCAGCACAGTCCCAGCACCCTTCACCACCACCTGTCCCCTCCTTCCTTCTCTGTTCTCCCTCCAGCCCCAACCCTCCCACAGTTCTGCATGCAGCAAATTTTGTGGGTTTCTCTGTTTTCTAGTGTGTGAGTGTGTGTGTGTGTGTGTGTGTGTGTGTGTGTGTGTGTGTGTGTGTGAAACCATCCTGTACTTCTCTTTTTCTTTCAGGCTTATTTTGCTTAGCATAATCCCCCTAGTTCCATGTAGATTATTGCAAAGGGCACAATTTCATCTTTTTTTAACAGCTACAGAGAATTCCATTGAGTACACAGACCACAACTTTTTTGTCCAGCCACCTGTGGATGGACATCTAGGTAGTTCCATTTCTTGGCTATTGTGAATTATGCTGCTGTGAATATAGGGGGACAGATTCGTTTCCAGATTAGCATTTTTGTGTTCTCTGAGTGTGTGACTAAAAACGGGACTGCTGAATCAAATGGTCTTTAATTTTGAGGAATCTTCATACTGTTTTCCAAAGAGGCTGTACTTATTTACACTCCCAGCAACAGTGTAAGAGCTTCCTTTATCTCTGGGAGAATTCCTGTTGTATCTCCATCTCTCCCATCCTCTGCAGAATGAATCCTCTTTCTCTTTTACAAACATGATCTACATGTACTTCTGTTTGCAAATTCTAGTTTTCCTTTGGAATAAAATGAGGAGAAACATTGAATTAAGAATAATTAGAAACATTTAAAATATTATTTGAGGGAAGGGAAACATAGACACAATGAGTTCCAGAAGTTTCAGGTTTAAGACATCTGCACCTGGAGTGAGAATTAGGAGGCAAATGGCGCTTCAGCAAAGTTGGTGAACTCTGGTTCCGTTTGGAGCTGTGGTCTCTGTAATAAACTTTGTGACACTTACTGTAATTTCAACAATTCAAATAGATGCATGTTTGGTGTTTCTTTATTGACTGAAGGTAAGTATGATAAAGGTGATGCTAAAAAGTGCAACTCTAAGTAGACATCACATGGATAGAAATGGAAACATATATGGCACCTAGATTTTTGTACATGATTCTACAAAGAGTAACCCTATGTTTCCTAAACAGTATTGGGCATGGGAGTCATTTGAAAACATGGGTTCCTGAGTCCTTTCACCAAAAATTCTGATAAGGTTACCAAAAATGGTTTTGATGATCATGGTCAAGGAATACATTTCGACCAAGATTCCTCTGAAGGAAGCTTCTAAGAGAATATTTCAACAGAGGATGAAGGACTGATCCTATTGTTTCCAAAGCTGTGAGATTTAGGCAACTTGATGGCCAATGTTGTAGTGAAAACTTTAATCATCTTTTTTATTTTATTATAAAAAACGAATATGCTCAGCTGGGTGCTATAGATATAAGCATGTTCTGAATAAGTCAAAGATGGAGATTATCCTTGCCTTCTTTCCTCCTAGCCATGCAATCCATTATTCCCTGCCTCGACCATCCACAGCAATGTCTCTTCTTTCCTGTGAAAAGCCCACACTATAAACACTACATTTCTGTACCCAGTAATCAAGGGAGGGAATCTTGGGATACAAGCCAGATGAAGTGACATTTCGGTTAGGTAAAAGTTAGAAAAATAGCTAGTAGGTAGATAGATCATAGTAGATAGTGATAATGATATGCAAACAGATAGATAGGTTGATAGTTGATAGTAGGTAGATAAATAGAATAGATAATTTGATGTCTGTTCACAAGATCTCCTATTTCTTGATTTCTATATTAACTCATTAAAGTTAAAAGATCAGAGCACATTGCTCACAATTTCCCATTCAAGATCTCTGGAACCAAACTGTGGGACCATTGTTTTTCAGTCAAAATCATAATCTGTACTTTTATTCTGAGCCCTGGACTGTATTTCACTTCCTTCACCTGTTGTTTACCTGAGACAGAAATCCACAGAAATTTTTAGACAAAGGACATTTTTACCTCCGGAGATAGTAGAGTGAAGAGAGGCAGACACAGACAGACCATCACTGACAGTTTCTTTTGTACTTTTCTTCTGCTAGTATAACAGAAACTGCCTTCTGGTAGAAGCCCTATGAAATGAGGTTTCATTATCCCAGTCAGCTTTCTCTTCATTGGAACTGCTTTCATTTTCAGAGTAGCTCATGTAAATTGGCTGACCCTGCTTTGCATAAGCATGTTGATTTATATGAATGCCATTTAGATCTCAAATTGATTGAATACCAAAAAGAAAGACCAGGGAAAAGACACTGTATGATGGAGGCCTCCTGTCAAAGACAAACGACACCAGGTCCCACATACATTCTCAGTTTATGATGGGAATTTTATTTTGCCTCGTTTCTAGAAGAGATTGTTTCTAAAGAATAAAGCACTACAATATTGAGACTCAAGTGTTTTAAAATACCATGGATTAAATGAATCATGTTTTGAAAATAGTACTCAACCCATTCAAGTTCATGTAAGGTAGGAAGGTGTAATGTTTAGTCCTATCTGTCAACGCCAGCATTAAAAAGCCTTACTAATATTTGGGGTTCGACATCTACATCAACAATGAAAGCCACATTAATGTTCATAACCCTGAGCCAGCACTGTGCTAAGCACGGTCTACGAATTATGCTAATTTCACTGCATTTTCTTTCAACACCCCGTCCTGCTCCATTGCTGTTTCCCGTTGGGGCTCAGGAATCAACTGGGAACTCATTTAATTTTTATTTTCTTACACTTACTTGTACTTCTAGGTTTCTTCCCCATTCATTGTGGCCTCTGTTGAAATCTACATGCCTTTGTTAAAGTGATGAAACAAGGAGGCCCTGAGAGCCAAATGGCCCTCATGCCACAGGAGGCTACAAGCAAGCCAAACTCTAACCTCTGCAAGCCTCGTCCAGGGAAATCTAAATGCTGAGAGAACCCATCACAGACAACCAGACTTCCAGCTATAGCCAATTGAGTCATTTCCCTTCTTTGTTTGTGCATTTTCTCCCTATAAGTCTTCCCTGGACTCCTGACCTCCAGGAGGCTACAAACCACTGCCCTATTAGAACAGATTTTGGCTCAAATAAACTTAAAAAATTTTGTAAGCCTTTGTTTAGCTTTTAACACCCTAAATCACCAACGAAAGTCTTACAATTTGCAAAGAATTTGATATTAATAGCTGCATTTTATTTTATACCTGTTTCCCCCCAAAACACACACACCACGCACACACACACACACACACACACACACACACACACACACACACACATTCTGACTATCCCCTAGAAAAATATTTGCAGTCACAAGAGCTTGGTCTGGAGCAATCTGAGGAGACAGGGACTTCTCATCACCCCTATATATGACTACTTTGTTACTGATGGCCCATCCCTAGCCACTCTGCTCGAAGATTGTCCTGGGACATTTCAAAGGGGACTATAAGAGTGGGGTCACTTGGCTTCTAGACTCTACTTTTCCTGAAGCCTGGCTCTCCCGTTACTAAGTTTCCTATTCCTTTCTTCCCATTCCTGTCAAAATAAACCTCTATCACTTGAGACAACCTGGGCGAGTCTACCCATCCTGGTAAGCTAAGAGACTGTCAATCCAGTGTGTGTGTCTAGAGAAAAGTCATCTACTCATCATGATCCTGTCTAATTAATGTCATGAATGATACCATCATGGAATGAGCAATAGACAAATTTATTGAAGAGCAAAGTTCCTGGCTCTTTTGACTTCTGTCTCCTTGACAAGAGAGTGAAATTGTCAGAGCCTCAATGTTCTCACCTGTAAAACGGGGCTAAGAATACACCCTCAGCTTCTAAGATGGTTGTGTTGTGAGGACTAAGTCAACTAGCATATGTAAAAGAGCTTTGAAAATTACAGATTTATACAAATGTAATAGCTATATGCAAATGATGAGAGAGTGCTCCAAAGTTCCAGGCAGTGCAGGATCTGCTCTATAAGTGGGATGTCTCTTTAAAATGAGGTTTTTGCCAACCCCATCAGCTGAGACTGGAAAGTTGCATGTGGCTTCAATTCATGAGCAAATCAACGTTGGAAATTTTACTTTTACACAGGTATCTGCAAAAAAAAAAAAAAAATAGTATGAAACACTGTTAAGTGTTGACCTAACTAATCAAAATCTAACTGTTGTTCTCTTGAATACATCATTGAGGCAAAAACAAAATAAACAGAAATGAAGCTAAACTCTCATTACAAAGTGTTCTATACTCGTCCCCTAAATATCTCTTTTTTTTTTTTTTAACATTTTGCATACTTTTATAACACTATCCACTGGAATGTGAGTACTTTGGAATCAAATAAGTTTTCCAGACTTGTCTTTAAAAGCTCAGGACAAATTTAAATATAAATATACTTATAAGCACACCTATATATAGGTGTACATATAGATAAGAGACAGATATAGAGACAGCTATAGACATAGAGACAGATACAGATAGAGATATAAATATAGATGTAGACACAAGTGTTTTTTTAGACGATACAAAATGACAAAAAAATGTCCTGAAGTTGCACTTGCACAACGTGAAAGCTTACTAAGGAATACTCCTACTCCTAGACATGCAGACAGTCTTCTTGTATTGCCATTTAGATCTATCATTCTGATGGATCACTGTGTGGTTGGCTATTCCTGGGCCTAATTTAACCCTATACACTCACACATCCGTCTACTCTGTCTATTGTACCTGACGTTCTACAAATTACTTACTCATGCAAATGATGACCTCAGGCAACCTTTTAGGATATTCGTGTTTAATTATACAAATGGTTCCTGATAAATAAGATTACACCTCCTTCATATGTTTATTCCCTCCTTGGTGAAAGGAAAATTTAATTTTCATGCAGATTTCGTGGGCAGAGTGTTGAAGAATTGCTGAGTTTCCCGTAGTCTGCAGATCCATCCTGTTGGCAGAAGCTGACAAAATCACTCTCCATTCCGCCCAGAGACAGCTCTTCTTCTTCCTTAGGCTTCAGTGAGCCTACTGCACTCTGAAATCCAGGCTCTCTCTGGACCCGCTTTGTGTTCCTGTGATCAGAGGCAAAAAAAAAGAGGAAGCACCTGCTCTCCTTTGATTACAAAATTTGAGATCAAATTTTACCTCATTCCATTGTGCTGACTTGCTTTCAGTTGCCAACTTTTGTTTTTCAGCCTGAGGTTATCTTGCTTTTCACGGGTCTCCTTGATTTCTCTTTGGAGGTCTGGGCAGTGAATTCAGCAGGAAGATCCTCCAGTAACTGGACATGGTGTAGAACTGCACCCGCTCCTCCAGAAGGTCTCAGGGCCCCCAGGTTCCACGCAGTATCTTCCACCCAAGTCGTGGTCAGCATCAGCACCCCTGAGAAGGCCAACGGAATCGTCAGTCTCTACAGATTGTTCTCCAACACCAGTGGGGCAGAGATGGTGGTGAGCAGAGCACTCTCCACTGAAACCCCAGGACTGGCTGATTCTATACCACTCCTGTGCTGCCTTGCTTCTCTTCTCCTTGATCCTCCTCTCTTATCCCTCTTTATCCTTCTGTTCATGGGGGTCTCCTGTGAACTTTGTAACACCAAGATCCCCCTCTGAAGACATGGTGAGGTCTTAGAAATGGTAGGACCAAGAGAAGATGTCCCCCCTTCCCTTCTGGATTCTTCTCAGGCTATTCCTTCAATTAAATTAAAATCAGGCAGATTAATAGGAGAAAATAGCAAATTTAATGACGTAAGTATGGAGAATCCATGTGGATATAGTTCAAAGGTCAGTGGGGCTAAATGAGGGTATAAATCCCAAGCAGAGGAATGGGACAGAGGTCTGGAACTTCAAGGAGAAAAGAAGGCACTCACATGACAGGGAGAGCAGGATTTATGACAGAGACCAGATGTTCTGAAATTAGATGTCTGTCCTGCCCTATAGATAGGTTTCTCAAATAGAAAAGTTATTTCTGAACACATTCTAACTCTGGATAGGGCTTTCAGTTTTCATTCTTCTAGGTAGTTAAGGGAGTGGTAAAGCTTCTCTGGAATCTGCAGGACTAGAGCTGCCCTTAGCTTGAAACAGTTCACATGCAAATTGGCAGGTCTTGAGAAGGTCTTTTGTGAACATCTTAAGGAGGACTGTCAGTCAGAAATAAACAGCAAACATGTAAATTCTCAGTTAAGGAATGCTAAATGTGGTATAAAATATTCCACAAAGGTCGTAAGATATCTAAGAGATAATAAAATAATTTAGTAAGAAAACACGGCAAGTACTTAAGGTAGCAAAGGCATGTCATAAGGGACCAACCAACAGTCCTTGTCAGTTGCGTAAACATTAATATGAAAAATGAAAAAGCAACTAAGAGAATCCTAACATCTTTACAAGGGCAGAACTCCCATAATATGTTGTTGAAAACTCATTCTTTCTTTTGTTGACTTCAAGAAAGTTCCAGTCCTTTGGAAGAAACAGCCAAATAGCACAATCAACACAAGGTCCAATGCCACTTTTATTAACACCTTTTATTAACACCTTTGGGGCACACCGGGGGATGGGATGGATATGGAAGTAAATCGCCCTTCACAGTCTTGTTTTGGCCAAGACTGGCTGGAAGCAACACTAGGAAATAACTAGCCAAACTCCTCAAGTGAGAGCCTAGGATCCAGTGGGGAAGTCTTTTCTCTCTGTGGTGCTTATATGGCTTGCATTTCTCATGAAAAGTATTCATCCTAAAACTTCGCTTATACAAAACCTCATAGAGAGATTATGCAGATCCCAGTACCACCTTATAAATTATTTAGACCAATTTAGGGAATAATTTGGCCAAGTGTGAAGAAGTCCTCTGAGGCCCATGTGCCAGGTATTGAAACACAATTTCAAAAGATAACTCGAGTGCAAGGAAGTCTTGTATTGAATGTTAAAGGGACATTAGCATATTTTCCACAAGGCTTCATATTCAATAAATATAGATGATGTAAATATAATCAACCCTTGATTATCCATGCTTATAAAATGATAATATTAATAAACTAAAATAATTTCTAGTTGGAGTGCATCGCATGCATTTTTTAAATAACAGAGAGCTCTTCTTAATTATATGTTGCTTATGTCTATTGAAAATTAGTTTCCAGTTTATGAACTCATCTGTTCCAGAGTATTTAATAAAACTACAATGAAATAAGAAATGTGCTCCAAATACACCAAAAAGTGTATAATGTGCCCAAGATGCTACGTGATAAACCAACCATCAGAGACAGATTTTCAAGCTATTAAATATATAAAAATTGGCACACCCTGGTGGCCTAGTGGTTTAGTTCACTGGCTTAGTCCGTATACATCCCAAGGTTCCCAGTTCAAGGACCAGAAGAACAACCAAGATGAACAGTTAAGTAAATGAAATACTTCTTCCTCCTCTCTCTTCTTGCCTGCTTGCCTACTCACCTTTGTTCTTACTTGCACATTATATATGTATATGTATGTGTGTGTATGTGTGTGTGTTCAGCTCTTAAATACCCAACTGTAACATGGATTTGAGGGGATTTTCAACCCAAAAATGTACATACAAAAAACCATAGCAGGATATGGAATTGAATGACTATTGATTAGCAATGAAGGTACTTGTCCCCAACAAGATCCCTACTCTTCTGTGAAACACATGCCTGAAGGATCACTGCCACACATTCAGTCCTGCCTTATTTCTGCCAGCACAAAGAAGGAAACTCACCAGCATCATCCCCTAACCTAAGTCAAGATTTATTTCCAAATGCATGCCATGAGCCAATGGGGAATCATCTGCTGATTCCTGTAGAAATTCCTGTAGGCAGGAGAATTGCCAGCTGATTTTAACTGACTATTATTTATTCCTTATTCCATGTATTACAAGACATCTCCACCATGACCCTATCTCCTCACTCATGCAAGTAAAAAATTTAACTTGTGGCCTTGGGTTGAGGGAGGTAGGTTGCGGGTGGGGATTCAACAGAAGGCCAATAACCAAAGCAGTGTGTCTCAAGAGAGCAGGGCACTTCTGGAATTCCTCCTGCTGCCATGTTGCATCCAGAGTACCTAGTATAACACTCTTCACATAGGCAGTGGGAGGCATGACAAGCATTTGTCTGATCTCTGACGCTGCCTCCTTTTGTCTCTTGTCTGCTGCAGTTGTCAGAAGGCATGGCCAGTCAGCAGACCCTCAGTGGCCTGCAGCCTTTCACCACGTACTCCATCGGAGTGGAGGCCTGCACCTGCTTCAACTGCTGCAGCAAAGGGCCAACAGCAGAGCTGAGAACGCATCCCGCCACACCCACAGAGCTGTCCCCTCCCCAAATCCAGACGCTGACCTCCAGAACCGCATCTTTCTACTGGAGTCCTCCTCTGTTCCCCAATGGTGTCATTCAAAGGTAATGGGCCAGCCAGCAGGATTAACTAATCAAAATAAGACATGCATGCAGACCCACAGCTTCCTCCCCAAGGAAGACCAGCCTATGGAACAGATCCTTGTAGCAAAAAAGACAGATTGATTTGAGTGGTAGTGTTCCCTGCAGTGTCTAAAGTGTAGAATCAACGAATGATAGAAAAGTGAACAACATAATTGTCTTTAAATAAGAAAGACAATGCAATGTGTTTGCATTCATTGAAAGAATGAACTTGCCCTTGGTTCCCTGGAATTATTCATTCTATAAAATGGAACTGGAATGTGAGAATCTTCTGTGGTTAAAACAGAACCTCCCCTGATGTCATTTTAAATGTGGTAATGAACGACTGTTTGAAAGAACAAAGAAGTTATTTCACTCAAAATAATCAGGAGAAAAAAGATTTTCTTTATTTTCAATAGAGAGGAACAATTTTACCATTATCCTCTGAAAAGAGTCAGATATCTTATCTCTACGAACAGGGATTACTAGTTGCTGGGTGCATAGCACAGAGTGACTACATGGAGACTTCTCTTACCATTTCTTTGGTTACATCTGCTGCTCATTTCCAACAGCATTAAATAAAGTGTTTCTGGGAGCAGTTTCCAGCAAATGGAAATTTCAAAGTGCCTGTAGTCCAATGAAAACCAAATATCTCCTAATAAAGTAGAACCAGCTTTAAAACAGAGTTAGACAAATTTCAACAAAAGTCACAGGGCACAAGACTAGGGAGGAGGGTGGGGAGCAGAGGGGGAAGGGAAAGAAGGAAAGAACCAGGCAGTGGTGAAGGGCACAGAACGCTGGTGTTGGGTGTGGTGTGAAATGCACAGAGACTGAGGTGCCATTCGCATGTCCTTAAAATACACATGGCAATGTAAACAAAATAATAATAATAATTAAACAAATGCTGGGAAAGAAAAGAGTGTTAAGCTAATTCCCATGCTGTTTGCAATTCCCACTCTAGCTATGAGCTCCAAGTCTACATTACTTGCCCTCAGGATTCAGCCACTGCCTGTACCCCAAGTCAGGCAGAGACCACGTACTCGGGACCTGGGCGCAGTGCCAGCCT
The DNA here is from genome assembly GCA_004363575.1 of Solenodon paradoxus. NCBI lineage: Eukaryota > Metazoa > Chordata > Mammalia > Eulipotyphla > Solenodontidae > Solenodon > Solenodon paradoxus. The sequence goes on along the minus strand of RJWH01001956.1, from coordinate 127,544 downwards.
GGGAGGGCTCCAGCCCTACACCACCTACAAGCTGAGGGTGGTGGCCCACAACGAGGTGGGCAGCACAGCATCTGAATGGGTCACCTTCACCACCCAAAGAGAATGTGAGTAGAGGCAGCTGCCACGGTAGGTCTGAGAGGTTACAGCAGCCCCAAAAGTCTCATCATGTAAACCAGGGGAAACGTAAGTAGCTGTGGTTTTATTTTGATTGACATATACTGCTTTGTAACCTCTAGGTTTCCGGTATGCATCATTATATATCAGCATTGTGTACAGCACGTATGTTCATGGCTGCAAGTCTTATACAGTTGACCCCTTTCACCATGGTGACCCATCTCCTTTCTCCCTTTCTTTCTGGTAACCACTAGTTTATTCTTCTACAGAGTCTGTTTGTTGTGTGTTTTTAATATAGCACACCTAAGTGAAATCAAGCTGCATTTGTCTTTCTCCATCTGACTTATTTCACTAAGCACAACATCCTCTAGGTCCATCCATGCTATTGCAAGTGACAGGATTAAACTCTCAAATTTTTTTTAAAAATTTACAACTAAGTAGTACTGCTGTGTGTGTGTGTGAGAGAGAGAGAGAGAGAGAGAGAGAGAGAGAGAGAGAGAGAGAGAGAGAGAGAGAGAGAGAGAGAGAGAGAGAGAGAGAGAGAGAGAGAGAGAGAGAGAGAGAGAGAGAGAGAGAGAGAGAG
>RJWH01001956.1:0-126747 GCA_004363575.1 Solenodon paradoxus | reverse complement strand
GGGGGTGAATCTGTCTCTTCAGGTAAATTCCCAGACATGGGACAGCTGGATCATATGGAATTTCTATTTTTAATTCTTTGAGAATTCTCCATCCTGTTTCCCATCATGGCTGCACCAATCTACCCTCCCAGTGGCCGTGGGTGAGGGTGCCTTTCTCTCCACATTCTCCCCAACACTTGTTTCAAAAACCAGCTTTCTTTAAAGAGGACTGAGTGTTTGATAATAGTGGGTTCTACTGAGACATCATTGAAAATGACAGCTGGGAAAAACCACTTCTTGGATTTCATGATATGGAGCTAAAGGGCAAACTTAGGAATAATTTTCATGTAACGATGAGATAAAAGCCAAGTTAGAGGAAGTCAAACAATAAGTGGGAAGGTGGACAAGCAGAAAGTGGACAAGCACTTGAGATGATTTTTTAAGGAAATTTGTCACTCCCTTTCTTTTGAAATTGTATGACAATCTCTAGCATTTTCAGAACGCATTGAGGCATGACACCCTCTGGAAAAGCAAAAAGGCTGTTGAGTGCAGAAAAGGGCAATTGATTAATTGGGGCCTCCTTGTATTTCTAGAAAATAACTGCTTTTCAGACTTTTAAAAGTATTTATATCTAGTGTTTCACAAGTCAATGTAAAAAGTATAAGAATAAAATAATAAGCAGAACTAACTATATAATTTATGGGATCCAGGTGAAAATGAATATATGGGGTCCTTTGCTCAAAAATCATAAAGGATTTTCAAGACAGTGACAGTAAATTAAGTCAAGGACTCTTCTGTGTGGGGAAAGCCGGTGCGATTCCCCCGGAGCCAGCTTTGTTTGTGATCCCAGAACCCAGAGCAAACAACTATTACTGTCTTGACATAATCATTCCCTTCCTCCCTCTCCTATGCATAATTTTTATGACATGACAGATCATACTATAATTAAAATTTCATGGTTGGCTTTTTTAGACTTGACATTATTTTACTCGCATTTCCCATGGCTTTAAAAACTCTTTAGAATATCAAGTTGAATGGCTATATAATATTCCATCCTATGAATTGGCTGAACATTTAGTTACTTCCACTATTCTATAAACATGGTAAGAAAAGTCTTTGTGAACAAATCTTCTCTTGACTATCTGATTATCTTACTAAATTCCTGCTAATTCACTGCATCAAGTATTTTTGGTATCTGAAGTCTTTGGATTCATCATGCAAATTTGCTTTCCAGAAATATGATCTCAGATGATAATCTCACCTTCAGTATTGGGCATGAGCATGATACAGTCAGAAATAGGCACTCACGACAAACCCACTTCTTCCAAGGACCCTAACAACAGGTCACAATGAGAGAGGATATGCTTGTTCCTGATATTGTCCTCTCTACAATCCACCACAAGTCTATGAAGTAAGTATTACTACCTTCAAATTTAGAAATGAGAAAACTGAGACAGGACAAGGGACTCAGAACGAATGTTAGACTGGTAAGCAAACTTCCTTCTCATGGGAATAAAGATTTCAGACCTTCCTACTCTATCCCAACCTCCCACTTCTTAGGCTGGCTTCCCAAATGCACATACCACCCTCGCCCACCTTGCCTTTTATTCTCTGCTTTGCAATTTTCCAGGAAAAGGAAGACATCAATCAGTAATATGCCCCCTTCTCACCCAAAACAACCATGCCTACCTGGCTTCGGGCCATGTGGTCTGCAACAAGGAAGAGCGATCCTTCTATTTGGAAGCATCTGACTCCTGTGCTTTGAATACCATTGCCTTCACTGCTGATCATCACCTTTCTCTCTTTAATCTTCAGTGTAACCCATTTAGATTTAAGATTTTCTATCTCTCTAAGGTTCAGGCAAGCAAACTCCATTCCTCTCAGGTGAATGCCCAGACTCCTCCCCTACAACAAACCTGTTCCAAAGAATGGTCTGTAGTGCTTTTTGCCCATTTTTGGTCTTCCCACTTACTCCTTATCCTCTTCCAAGCTGGTTTTCATCTCTTCACACATGAACATCTTTCTACATTTGCCTGTGACCTCCTAAAATTAAAAGTGGGCATTTTTCTCCAATAGTCACCTTCTTTGACCACTGGGTAAATGTTCAATTAGATCCACTACCCTTTTTCAAAAAGTGTTTTTCCCCCAACTTTTCATGACTATCCTCTCTGGGTTTCCTTCTGCCTTTTTGGATATTTACTTTCATCAACTTTGCTGGTGACTCTTCCTCCCTCCAATTTCAAATCTCAGTCCTTAACTTTCTCTCCCCACTCTCCCCTCCTCTCTCTTTCCCTCTTCAGGTGAGGTCACCACTCACTGGTTTCCTGCCTGAAGCTGATTCTCACAAGGTTACTTCCTGCCAAGGTGCTCTGCATTCAAATCCAACCACCCAACTCCGTCAAGTCAGACATCCTCCTTTTTAACCTGACCATCTGTTTTGCCTGAACACTGGACAGTGCCATATATACCAGAATGCATGGTTTAGTGAATGACTGTACCCAGCACCTCTCACACTGGTGGCTGGCTCACTCAATCAGCACTGAACTGTGCTACCATCCGAGTCAAGTGCCCCTATTCCTAGGATGCTTAATTTTGTCAACACTTTTCCCTTGTACCTATTCCTCTCACTAGCCCCCTTCACAGACATAAAAGGAACTCATGAAGCATTTATTCCTGAAATGAAAGTAAAATAAGTTGAATTTTGGCTTGCTAATACAAAAATGCTGTTGCAGTAAGTTCTCACTTAACGTTATTAGCTTCTTGGAAGCACTGACCGTAAGTCGAAGGATGTAGAACAAAAGCAGGACCTTAAATAACAGTCTTGTTCAACGTCAGCCAAGATTTTTTTTTCTCATAAACATTATGACAAAAAAATTAATGTTTTTTGTTATTTGAACCTAATATATATATATATATATATATATATATATATATATATATATATATATACACAGGGAGCTGGACAAAATATAACCACCGCCTTTGAGAAGCAACTGCCTTTCACAATGTAAGACATTTTTGCCAATTACTCCAGTGTTTGCATATGTATTAGCCAAAAGGCCAGACCAGAGTAGTGGGGTAAGGTTTGCAGGCTATCCCAATTCTTTTTAATCATAATACTTAATTTTTGCCAGATTTTTTTTGCCTTATGCTAGAAAGTGAGCAGATATAAGATTCACCTTCTCTCTGCTCATCTCTCATATTGGAGAAGTGGCTGGAAGTCGGATTAGCTCCCCACTGACTCACTAAGCAGACAAAAATACAGTTGGGACTGTATAAAGATTTTAAAAAACCATGTATTCTGCTTTGAACTCATTACACACATTAGAAGACAGGAAGCACATATCAGAGCACAAACTAAATGACGTGAAAGTAGTACATGCAACATTATGTAAACGTGATCTCAGATGTACTCAGGAGCCTGCCATCCCACCCCTGGACCTGGATGACACCTCTGGGCCTGAGCAGAGAAGAGGCAGAATGTGAAGAACTGCCATCTTGAAAGAAAATGGTCCTGATTTGAAGTGCTGGCCACTTTTCATGTGGAAATACTCTCGCGACTGATTACAAATTGTCAACGTGATGACATTGAATTCTGAGTTGGGAAGAGATGGTAGTAGAGCACCATGATATCTCTGTATATAAGATATGTTCATATTTATAGATCTATACATGTGGCCACAGGTCAACATACATGTATAGTGTGCATATGTATGTGCTTATGTGGTTGATGGAAATATTACACATATATGTGTGTATACATATGCACACACATAATATTTCTTTAAACAAACGTGTGCTGAATATAACAAAGCATCATGGTTCTGGAGGTAAGCACTCTGGGTTCAGATGCTTGGTCCTCTACCAGCTACTGATATTGAACAAGCTAGCTGAGCTCTCTGAACCTAGGGTCCTCATTAAATGAGATAAGATACATCAAGTGCAAGAAGCACAGGAGCTGTTGCCTGTTTCTTGATCTCAAATTCCTTAGAACTGATCATTTTAATTGTCCTCAGAAAGGTCAGAAATCCTCAAGGCTAATATAGTTCTGGTCTTCCTACTTTCATAGTACTTACAAGCTTCTCTCGGCACTGTTCTGATGTCAGAGAAAGGTGAAAAATCTACTAAAGTGCCGGAGAGCCAAAGATAAGTACATTATGTTCCATTGGGAGAGTTAGCAAAATGAGTCAGAAAAAAATATTTAAAGACGACCTGGGCGCCCCTGGTGGCCAAGCAGATAAGGCCACTGGACAGAGTCTGCATGCATCCTAGGGATCAGGGTTCGTGTCCCAGGTTCAGGGGACCAACCAACATGAACCAGTAAATAAAATAAAGTGCTTCTTCCTCCTCTTTCCTCCTACCTACTCTCCTTCATTCCTGCCTGAACCTTTCCTTTAATAAATACATAAATAGAGCTAGATATCTCTTGTTTTCATATGCGCAGAAAAATTCTTATGACTATGAAAATGTCTTCTTTTGAAAGAATCGAGTTTGTCTTCCTGGCTGAATCTTATGATCACAAAGCATCATTATTTCCTATTTTAATATTTTTCCTAACATCAGCAACAACTGGATTTTAACTTCAAGAAAAAATATATCCGATTCATTTCCATCCACTTCTTTCTTTTCCTAAAAGCCTATTTAGTATCTAGATGGATCTTAATGCTGTTACAAATGTATTGATTATTTTGGAGAAAAAGGAGTTCTCGTGAAATAAATCTTTTCTGATCTGACAGGATGCTATGGAATCTCTTCATTGGTTGTCTACAAAAATAATTCATTTAAACAATAAGCCTCCATGGATTGTTTTCCCTTTGTTTTTGTAAAGACCTGAAAAATGGAAAGAGGGCATGTCTGAGGAAGGCCCGCGAAGTTGCTTCCATATCTGATATAATACTTAGGAGACCCGAGCCTGATTAGATACTAATGCACTATGCTATTGATTGATTAACCAGGGCAATGAATTACTGTACTCGAATGGTTGTTTGCAAGGCTCTTTAACTCTCTTAGAAAACAAACTAACGGCTGAAGAAAAAGCTTTAAAAATAAATGGGTGCCCATAGGACATAATTCACCATCTAAGCAGTTTAGTTTGGAGGAAAAAAAAATATATTAACTTCATCTAGTCCTTGGGGCTTCGCAGCAATAAATATTGATTTGATATGAAAAATAGCTATCTACTGTAGTTAATAGTGTTAAGGATACTTTACCTGTTAAAAGAGGGAAAATGCAACAAAATATGAGCTGCAGGGTTATGTGCGTGAGCAGAACCATTGTATGGTAATAGTTTTATTTCATAAAACACCACTCTGCATTGATTTTCTTTGGAAGGCAATGTTGCTGAGAAAGCATTTCTCACATGTTCCCATTGGTTTTCTTTTAACCCCCAGTGGTAGTTTGGGGTCTTAGGTTTATTTACCTCATGTCTATACTATGTTTGTTTGATTCTAAGCTGTGCCCCAATTTCTCAAGAGGTTTTCGTGAAAGAAAAAAAAAAAAACTCAAAAATTATGATATTCATTTACAAAGTTCCAAAAAAAATTGCAAAGGAGAAGTAACAAGGAGTGAAGAATTAATGTATTAAAAATAATACATAGTGAGGGATTAACAAAATTAACAGAATGCTAAGAATTTAATAGGCATCTGTTTCCTTGGCGATGATCTTTTTCAGGTAAAGTTTAACCACCTTCCAACGTAAGTTACACCCAATGTTCAGGGACATCAAAATGGCAACAACAAAAAAGTGCAGCTTAGAGTCAAGTAAATATGTAGGATGTTTTCAGCAGGCACGCACACACAGAGCTAGCCACTCTTAGAAGGTACCACTCTCCCCACAGCGCCACAGTACCAGGCCCCGTTTTCCGTGGAGAGTAACGTGTCGCTGGTGTGTGTGAACTGGAGTGACAGTTTCGCCCTGCATGGCCAGCTGAAGGAGTTCATGTTAACGGACAGAGGGCAGCACCTGTATAGCGGCCGGGACACCACCATCTACATCCCAAGGACGACAGACAAAAGTTAGTTTCCCGCTTCAGTTTCTCGGTGTATGAAGAGTCCCTTCACCCTTACATGCTTACATGGGGTGTTCCCTCTGAAAGGTGACCAGCTGAGGCTCACCGTTCAGATGTCTTGGTTTAAGTGACCTCTTCTTGTGGGAAAAACTACTGCTCAGAATAAGTGAGTTTTTCTTTCCTGTTTGCTTTCTAATACCTTGAGGTTGTGGTACCGTCATGCAGACCCCAGGGCACTTGCGTGTCCCCATGAAGGACAAGACAAGAGAACAGGTTGAGCTCACATGAAGTGCACCCACAGGAAGTCAGATAATGCTCCTAAGATAATGCTTCTTGGGGGGCTTGGTTGTCTTGATGCCTCCCCAGAGACAAATGACAGCACCCATCTCCAACTCTGACAGAGTCTGGGGAAGGGGTGTCCTTAACCAACCTCCGTCTCTGAGACAACACAGAAGCCTTGTTTCTCTAAAACTGAGTTTTTCCTCCAAGCTAAACTATGCATCCTTCTCCTATTGGTCTTGTTTGTAAATTGAAATGAGAAAAGGCTTTACACAGCACTGTGTCTATTCTAATGAGTGACATGGCCACAGGTCCAGGAGATAGAAGTGGTTTCCAGCCATCTAGATCTACAGAATGACTTAATTAGCAATTTCCTTAAATTTCAGTGAAAATAGTATTCATTTTGGCCAAAACGTGTAAATGAACCATGAGCTGTAGTATTGCATGTATTGTATTTGCAACTTATCAAGAACATTTTTACAACAACTCAACTTCACATATTTGTGGTCACACTCCATAGGACCTGGGCAGCTAAATGTGATGGGAAGATGGTCTGACATTGGAAGATCTGGCTTCTACTCCTGGTCGGGTCTTAGCTGTCAGTGTGACCTTAGAAAAGGCCCGTCTCTCAGATGCCCATCTGCTCATTTAGACCATGGGGTCTCCAAGATCGCCTTTGAGTCTCCTGTTTAGTAAGAACTTTTGGGTCACTTAGTGAAAAGCACACATCTTGGTATCAAAGAAACAGGTTTTGAGCAGATGCTGAACAGGATACGTTCTATGTACTCTTTCTTCTGATAATTCTTTTCCTTGGTTCTATAAACTGAGCTTCTTTGTTTATGTATTGATAGGCCATTATTACCAGGGGTAGAAATTTTTTCTTCGTCATTTTAAAATTAGATATAAATTGGCATATTAAGACCTCATAACTTGCTCTGGAATTCTGTTTTCAGGCTTTTTCATGCTATGCTATGCTGATCTTTTAAAAGAATGTGCATTCCTTGTGGGCATTAGATGGTCACGTCATTTACCTCTCGTCCAGCTTTCTTTTTCCAGATCACTTGCACCACAGATGAAGGGAGCGTCAAGACACCTTTGATCCAGTATGACACTTCCACTGGATTCGGTAAACATTGGACAAGTTTAATGTTTAGTGTTGCATGTACTCACTTTCCTAAAGAAAGTGTGTGTTTCTTCATAGGTACTTGTACTACTAGCAGAGAGATAATATGGAAGGAACTAGGTTAAGTGTGGTAGGAGATTTTTTAAATCCTCATGAAACAAGGATTTTGGATCTACCCCTAAAATGCTAAATCATTAAAATGTAGATGTAGGTGGATATGATGGAACTGCTACCTAGCCACATAAAGAGCTATATGACTTTGTTTACCAAAAAAAAAAAAAAAAAAAAAAAAGTGATTTGTAGAGTTCAGAGAAAACAGTAGAACAGAGATGAGACGATTGTTCCGATGCCAATCTATGTTGATCACAATAACATTGCAGATTTACAGCTAAAATGGTGAATTGGGGAAATTCCTATCTTGCATCCTTCCCAAAAGATTATGATTGACTGTTAATAACAAGTAATTTAGCTGAAAAGATGAAATTGTCGTTTTTATGGAGCCTCTTTTAAATTGAGTTTTACCCATAATCTTTGACTCTAACATGTGATACTTTACAATTTCAAAGGTCATGTCAGAGAAATGCCAAATCTTTTCCATTAGCACAGACTTGGGACTGATACCCTATTTTAAATTCTAGCAAGCGACGTTATATCAAATTTGTATGCGTATGTAGTTGGAACTTTATTTTTAATACAAATGTCCCAAATTCTGAAATACAGATGAACCTAGGTACTGTTAGTGTCAACATGTAAAATTAAAAACTAATATTCTGTTTCTAGACTTTAATGTCTGGATGACATCTAAACGTCTTAAGATACCCAGCGCCATTTCTCCCACATTACAATCCCTCTCACTTATTCCAGAGCGGCTTTGGGAGAGAGCAAACCTTATCTGAGCAAGTCTGATCTGGCATTTCTTTAGCAACTCCGGTATTCCGACAAGAAGATAAACAGTGACCACAGGACAGGGAACTTAACCAAGTGTATCCCAGTAAAGCTGTTCCTTGCTAAGATGAAATGGAGAGGTGGGCTTTCTGTTGATTTCTGACCTCATCCTTTTTCTTTGGAATGGCTCGCAAGTTTGCCTGTCTGCAAGCATCATCTCAGTATGCTTGTTCCTTAGGCAGTTTCCCAGGCCCCTAGCCAAATTCAGAAAGAGGGGAACCCAAGAATCCATAAACAAGTCTTGCCCAGTGATCCTGATACAGGAGGCCAGGGACCACAGGTTGAGAAAATCCCAGGACTTAGAATAGCTGAGGCACCATCTAAAGTGTCCCAGGCCCTGTTCCTCAGTCTGGGACATGTGCGTCCCTGGGGACAGTATTTACAGACAGGAGTAACTTGGACACCTGATGGGTGGGGTTATCTTTGGAGTCAAGGTCCTGCTCCTGGAGATTTCTACCCTGACCGGGAACCTCCACTTCCTGAGTGAAGTCCCTTAAAATCAAAAGGACTTTGGAAACCAGGGCAAGAAAAAGAATCACTATCCTGATTTGAGCTCTTGTGAAAGAGGAGAAAGCTCCTGTCCCTTTGTGAATACAAATCGAAGGTATCTGTGGCCAAGAGAAGGGATGCTGAGGATCATGTGAAGGTTTAGAAAATTCCAAGATGTATTGGCCAATGAGTATCCACCATCACTTTTAATTGTTATGATAGAACTTTTAAAATGCTTCTGTTCCCTTGCCTGAAGGCAGCCTTCCAGCAGGAAAGTCATGCAGACCTCATGTCCTTAGACTGTTCAGAGGACTCCTTCCCTGCTGGGGCTCCCCTCAGGCCTCCCCAACATCGCCCTGTGGCCCCCCCAGGCAGGGGGTCCAGTGGACCCGTCAGATCTATTTCTGGACTTACAGCGCTGTGCCACACACCTAGGAAACACATTTCTCCGGGGGTATAACCACAGCTGCCGCTGTTTTGTGGAATCAAACTGCACACACTGGGCCCTAACTGGGGTAATGGGGGTCCAAGTGGTGCTGGATTAAGAGCTTGGATTCCAGCTTTTCAATTTTGACTAGAAAAACAGAAAGTCGTGTCTCCCCTCCTGTAGTTTGGGATTTGGTTGTAGTCACCCTCTCTCCTCCCGCAAACATCCTCACTCTGAATCCACACTTTCCCCTGAGGATTGTGGCAGATAAGTTTAGAAGTCCTCCCCTCTGGAGGTGTGAAAAGGGGGCATCTGCCCAGAGTCAGCTGTGTCTGTTCTTCCTCTGGCCTGGAAGCCTTTCCTTTGGAAGAGCACACAGTGTCCCCAGGGGGTGGCTGCTGCATCCACCCATCCTGAGATGCCTGGGAGACCCTCCAGCTGGTTTCCATGCTGTGACAAGCGCCCGCTGCCCTCTGCTGTCCTGCAGCCTCTATGGTGGCCCTTCTTTCCTGGTCACCCAAATCCAGTTTCCACACCATCTTGGAAACAGGGCTGGGTTCCCAGAGCACCAACTAGGGACGTGCTACCTGGCTGGCCCCACACAAGAGCCCAGGAAAGACTTTGCTCCCAGGGCATACAGCCAAGCATCAGGCATCCTCAAGGTGACTCTGGTAACCCCTTCCAAGTCCCCTGTCCCCTTCTCTGTCTTCCCAAGGCAGCAGTAATTTCCAACCTGCGCAAACTACCAGGAGAGTTGGCAAGGTGGTCCCGAGGGCTGAAGGTTTTTCCTTAGCACCCTGATACCCAGACATATGTCCCCAAACAGTGCAAACAAGCAGCAGGAGGTAGCTCTCAAATAATAGGTCAAGAGGGGACAAAGTGCCTTCTGAAATAATGCTTCCTTTTTTCTGTCTCTGGGTTTTGCAGGCCTGGAGCTTACGACTCCTGGGGACAAGAGGGGCTCAGGGAGCAAAAGCACAGATTTCTATAGTGAGTTGTGGTTCATTGTGCTGATGGCGCTCCTGGCCTTGATCTTGCTGGCCATTTTCCTGTCCCTGATACTCCAGCGGAAGATCCACAAAGAGCCATTCATCAGAGAGCGACCCCCCTTAGTTCCGCTTCAGAAAAGGACGTCCCCACTGAGCATCTACCCTCCGGGGGAAACCCACGTGGTAGGTCTCTACGGCTGCTCCATCTCCTGCCGCTGGGCTAGAGCCTTGCTGTTTAGAGAGGAATATTACCAGAGCCATAATGACAAGGGATTTGAATGCGTAACCAGGTGTGAGCATGTCTGCGCTTTGTGGTAATCATGGGTGAGGGGCACTGTGTTGAAGCCACTTGGGTCCTCACAGGCTACATCTCTGTGACTTGGGATTAGAGATAAAGGGACGGCAAGGAGACTACAGTGCTAGCAGGGCTCCGTCTCTCCCCTGGCCCTGAGCCCCTGGTCACTGCTGGCAGAGGTTTCTCAGGCTCCAGACCACCCTCTCCAAAGACAGGTTAAACAGACAGGGTCACCGGCTGAAGGACGAAAAGACAACTGAATTCCTGTGTCCTCTGCTGGGGTCTCTGTCTTTCTGAGAGGGCACAGGCTGACATTCTGAATCCCACCACATTCCTGTCTGTGTCTCCAGCTGTGCAGGAGGCCGAGCCTGCCTGGCGGGGCACCTTTATTCCAGTTTGTACAAAGCTTCCTATGAGCTCATGGTCCCCTGTCCAGCTAACATTCTGATGACCAATTCCAACGTGTGAGGGGCTTTTTCCCACAACAAGAATTCCCTGTCACTAGGAAGGGGGTCGTACAATTTAACACAATTCTGCCACCATCTCCTGGGGTCCAGGGCTCCTTCCTACAAGATGGTCTGCCACCTCAGACACCAGTCACAACTCCAGGTAGCCACCTGGGTGTCTGACTGGCCCAGCGGTTCCATTGATCACCCCCTTCTTTGTGTTCAACTAACCTGCTGGAGGGACTCACAGAACTCAAGAAAGCATTTTACGCCCTGCATTATCAGTTTATTATAAAAGAATTCAATCAGAACAGCCAAATGGAAGAAATATGTAGGGCAGGCATGGGAAAAGCTTCAGAGTGTTCATGCTTCCTGGGGCACCATTCTCCCCACATCTTCATGTTTACTGACCGAGAAGCTCTCCAAATCCCATTTTTTTGGATTTTCTGGAAGCTTCTTTACAGAGGTTTGACTGACCAAATCATTGACTACTGGTGATCGACTCAACCTCCAACCCCTCACCCCTCACCAAGGTCAGGAGGGCAGGGCTGGATGCTCCAACCCCCTAAGTAAAAGGTTGAGTCTCTTGGCAGCCTGCCCCCTTTCTAGGAGAGGGTCCAAAGTCACCTCATTACCACCAGACACCTTCATTATTCTTGACACTTAAGAATTCCAGGGTGTATCGAGAGCTTTGTGTGAGAATCAAGGATGAAGATTAAATATATGCAGTTGACTCTTGAACAACACAGGCATTCAAACCATGTGGATCTACTTATATGGGATGTTTTTCAATAAATATATGGAAAAATTCCTGGAGATTATCAATGCATGCTTTCTTGTACCTGTAAATCAGTATAAATTTCATCTTCACGTTATCTTTCCTTTTTGATGTTCAGTGTTAGTAATATACATAACATCTATGGTATTTTATGTCATATAAGACAATACTGATGTAGGAACTGACAGACAGGACTAATGATCTTGTGAACAGATGACACAGAATTACAGCATGAAAAAATATGCAAGAGAGACTGTAATTATATTTTCCCCATAACATTTTTTTCCTTTTCTTTAGCTTACTTTATTGTAAGACCCCAAGAGATCATACATATTCCATACAAAATATGTGCCCACTAACTATATTAGTGATAAGGCTTCCCTCACCAGCAGGCTGTGGGTGGTTAAGTTTGGGGAGTCAGTTATACTTGGATTTTCTGCTGCTGGGGTCGGGTACCCTAACCTCCTTGCTGCTCACGGTCAACTGTATTTCTTATTATAAATCACAAGGTCATAGCAACATCAAAGTTAAGCACAGAAGCTGGTCAAACGGTGTAAGTTTCAACCCTTTAAAGTTGACGAGTGAGTGAATAGTACATTGTCGCCTCCCTTGAGAGTGCAATGAGGAGAGTCTGTAAAGGGCCTGGCAGAGCCTCTCTGCGCACACAGAGCAGGCTCCCGACCCAGCCAGATGTGGGGATGAGGAGGCAGCCTGGGCCATGGCGGCTGGGAACACAGAAGCTGCCCCGCCTCCTTGGGCCCCTTATCTTCCTCCTTACTCTGCCCTCCCTGGACACACCAGCTCCTGCAGCACCATCAGGACTCTGTGCAGATGTCACTCCCCTTTTGTGAGAAGTTAGTGTCAATGGAGCCGGTCACCTGTCTCTTTGGATGGGACCAAAGCAATTGTTTTAGGAAACCATCAGCAAGCAATTGTTTGAGAACTAATGACTATGAACTTAAAGCAGATAGAATAGACTCAGTCAGACACACATAGATTCATACATACACATACATGTGGCCACATACACATGTGCACACAGGCACACATATATGCAGAAGGGTACATATACATACATGGACACGTGTGTGCATGTGGGCACACGTGTATGTTGACACATATACACCAGTGTGTTCATGCACGCATGCACATGGACACATATTCATAGGTGCATGTACATGCATGTGGGCACATACACACAGGTGCACACAGGCATGCTGACATATTCACACATGGGCACACAGTACATGCACAGGCACGCACATGGGACCAAGCACATGGACACATGGACACATGCACATATGCACATACCACCTCAGGCACCCCATCCCTAAGCAGGCGAGGTATCCTTTGTCATTAGACACAAACTGCAAAGGGCTTTCAGGCTCCACTGTGACAGGAGACATGCAGAGGTGACCGGTATGAGCCTTCGTATTCCGTTAGCATTTTCAAGGTTACATAGCAGAGAGGACAGCCACGGTTGAATACAGGTTTTACTTGTACTGTAGTGACTGGCTTGGAGACCCCCTCATTCTCTGCAGTATAAACAGGCCCACAGCCGCCTAGCACACCGAGCACACAGTCTGTGCTCCACACAATCACTCACGGTGCAACTCACAGAACTCTTCAAATATAGGTTTCCACAGCCCGAAGGCAGAACATCCCTTTCTGGTAAGTCCTGGTAGGTCATGTCTAGGCTCTGGGAATGTGATTACCATTGATTTACATGGAATTATCCCTGAGAGGCAGGATATAATGTGTGTTATATGTCGTGTATCTCAGAATGGTATTCATGGGTGGGTAAGATGTGCCATTACTGGAGAAACACAAAGAATTTGTTTAAAATGTTCCAAATGCTGACTGGTGCCCTGTACTTGTTCTCAGTGTGATTCTGTGGCTGACATATCTGACGTGTCAAGCAATGTCACCCTGAAGAGCTATACCATGCACTTTGAGGTATGTCTGAGCCACAGGGCTGCCCAGTCTCTTGTACGGCGTGCGGACGACATCATGAGATGGGCCATCTGTTTAACTGGTCCAGTGACATCAGCCCTCAGATGCTTCCAGCAGCTGGTCTTCCTCAGGGCACACTCCAGGGCCTGATCCCAGGGTGTCTTTGTTGCCCTGATGTGGCTATCAGGCCTGATTTACTCTGGTGGCTGGGCTCCACGGGGAAGGACGTGCAGTGAGAAAGGAGGGAGGGAGGTCCACTTTCCTACGCACCCAGATTTGATCGCGAAACACGACTGTGCTCATTTACTGGGCCCTCCTGAGAGACCTGTTAGCTCTGTTCTACAAATGGGCTGCACTTCGAAAGTGGGGTGGTCTGTGCTTACACCCATGAGGAGGTTACTTTGCTAACCTCCCTCGCCCTACCCATTGCAATGCAGTAAGGTCTTGTCCACAGGACAGTAGGTCCTGTGCTCTGGGGGCTAAGGACATGGACCATCTAGCATGGCCTTTAGTTTACCGTCTCTCCATTGACAAGAAACCACAGTATCCAGGCCCACAGTCCTCTGCCGAGCTAAATTCTCCCTTTGTTGACAATATGAGAACCAGTTTCTTGTCCTATAGCAAACCCATTTTCTTTAGACAGTCATCATCAGCCTGCTTCTTTTCAGGGGTTAGCTGATACCAAAATCCCCCGGTCTGGGACCCCTGTGAGTATGAGGAGTGGCCGGAGCTTGTCTGTACTACGAATCCCAAGTCAGAGCCAAATCAGTCAAACCTACTCCCAAAGCTTCCTCCACCGCAGCGTCAGCCAGCTCCTGGACACCACAGACAAGAAGGTCCTGATTGACGACTCGCTCTGGGAGACCATCCTGGGCCACAACAGTGGGCTGGTGAGTGCCTGTCCTCGTCCAGAACCTTTGTTAAACATTCCAGATTCTTGCTCAAGAGATGGGCTGGAGCGTCCTGAGTTGGCGAGGTCTACCCCCAGCACTCAGGCTGCCCTGAGCTTGACTAGAGTTATATGATTAGTTGATGAGCAGGGTTGAAGCTGGCTTGTTCTCTGAGACACAAGAAAGGCTCAGAAATAAGCACATGGATAGGCAAACACAAGCTACACATCATTCGCCCAACAGAAGATAGCTGATACTTTGGAACTGGCCTGAATAATGGCATCGCCTCTTGATTAGAGAAACACAGGCAGCACCTCACCTCTTCCTTCTGGTTCTGGTTTGAGGAGAGTCTCTTGGCAGACTCAATGGTCCCTTTCCAGTCAACTCAGAAAAGCACGATAAATAAGGGCACCCCTGTTGATGGACTTCGTCTTTCCTAAATTCTGTTCAGTGGGTTCAGATAATTGACTGGGTTACTAAGTTTGCGTTGTTTTGTTTTATTCTCCCAACTTTTTAGTACTCTGCTTCGAATTTCCAGACCTCTGGTCCTTGTGTAAACACAGGAAAGAATTCAAGTGAGGCACAGATGGGCCAAAGAAGTTTTATTGCAAGATTTATTGCAAGCAAAAGCGCTCCAGGTTTATTAAACAAATAGTATGTTCTCAGAGAGAACAGGCTGCCCCAAGTCAGTTTAGCACAGGTGCATTCCTTCCTGGGATATTCCCACTTGTCCTCCTCTAGGCTTCCCCTTGGGTGAATTTTGCTCCTGACTTTCATGTCAATTGATAAGTAGAGTTATATAATCAAACTCTTACTGCACGTTTTCTCCCATGACCACCTAATTGAGACCCACAAGGGTCCAAAACTATAGGGGACTTGAAAGATGTCTGTGGCCTTGAGAGAATCTCTCTGGAAGGGCAGATACTTCTCTTTGTAGAGCTCCTGGCCTTGAGAAGGTTTTTCTTAACAGGAAACCTCAGTTCATTAGGGCCCCTCACCCAGTGCTCACTCTAGTTAGCACCCTGAAAACTCTTTGGAAGTTAACATTATCATTACCTAATCCTTGTCCCACAGTGACTAAAATGAATAAATCCAGGAGTTTTACCATCAACATTCTTACCATGTCTGCCTGGTCATTCCTTTGGGAGAGTTAAAAAAAATAAACAGACAGCCCCCCAAGAATTTAGTTTAGTCTAAGGCAGAATGACCCACTTCCATGTCTCTCAACCATCTGCTTCAGGCTTCTCGTTCATCATTCTCACTTAAGTTTTCACTTACCTTCATGAAAAATTGATGAAGTCCATGGAAATCTTCTTAACCAATGACAAGCAGTAAAACAAGTTTCAGGTTCCTTCTGGCTTGTTCTGAATGACATGACATATACATTTTAACATCCAGGGTCTGCTTGATGTTGTCACGACTATTGAATCCCATGATGGTACTACATGTTCCTAAATGGGAGGAATAATTAAAACGGTTGAATACAAGGAGTTATGAATCAGTCATATTTGACTTGCTAAAATGGCAGTTTCATCTGGATCAGTATTCATTGAGGACTGAGGTGTGTGTGTCCTTACTTGAGGACACATGGCCAGATCACTTGCATGTAAAACTGGGATCTGAAGAACATCATTTGGCGACGAAGCCCTGGGTCACCCTGCAGTACCATGCTGCCATTTTGCATACTTTTGACAGGACTTATAATAGGCAATAAAAAACTGCTTCCGTGGGAGCTCTTGAATACTCCAGAACTTGGCAAATTATCTCATTATAACATTATCACTGTTATTACTAATCTTATTCAATAAATACAAAAACCAGTAAGAATAAGAAGCAATGAGGCACAAAAGCCCCGCTTGTTCCCACTTATGTTTTGAACTAGATCCTAAATATACAATCTCCCCTACTCTACAGAGGAGGAAACACTCGGAAAGGTTCAGGTAGGGCACAATGGAGCACTCGGTGACATACATTTTGGATCGGGCTATCGTCCTTGTGTGTGTGTGTGTGTGATGTGATCCTTTAAGGTCACTGTAAGGCCAGGACAGTAGTAAACCACACTTTACATAATGTTGAGCATAGGATATTAACTTTACTAAAATGCTATTTTTTTACATCAAATTGATAGAACCTTCAGTGTGCGCTGGTAGCCAGGGCGCAGACCATATAAAACCTAAGGACCTGGGTTTGCAACCTGGAGCTAGGGGTAACAGCCAGAAATAATCAGATAAATGAGTTTTCCTCCTCCTCTTTCTTCCTTTCTTCAAAACTACTTCCTTCTCTCCCTTTCTTAAAAAATGTTAAAAAGATAGGACTATCAACATCCTAACCAATAATGCTGGCTTCTTTTTCAGTATGTGGATGAAGAGGACCTCATGAATGCCATCAAGGGCTTCAGCTCGGTGACAAAAGAGCACACCACATTCACGGACACCCACCTGTAAAGGCTGGAAACGTAGCCCAGCATGTGTGCTGGGACACAGCACACATCCCGTTCCCACTCGGCATTCACACAGGATACATCACAAGTGCTTTTTGTGTTTGCTATTCTGCAGTCCTTCAAAGAAACAGATCATTTTCTAATTTGATCCTCCCTAATAGAGGCCTAAGAAATGTTATTTTTCTGGTTGTCTGAAATGAGGACTAAAGTCCATTTAAAAATGCTTTTTTTGTCTATTTTGTGGAATGTAAGGAAGCGTCATTTCCAACTCGCTTCTGCTTGGGAATGAAACCATTGGCTAAGTGAATAATCAGTTTTAATTTCAAGATGGCCCTGATTCTATAAGTGAAGTCATTGATTTACAAATCATGTGATTCTTCTGAAAGATATCTGCTGCTTCCATGATCCTTGATCTCCATCAAGGTGGACACCATCCTGTAAGGAACAGCTATGCTAATGACATAGCTGCCAAATAAAATCCCAGCTTCAGACCAAGCTGAGTCACTTAGAGAAAGACAAACTATGTTGAGGCTGCACACTAGGCAGGTGCTATTTAATTATAATGTTTAGGGATATTCACCAAATCTTCTGACGGAGTGCCCCGTAAACATAAACCGTAAACATTAATAAATGCTTTTGCATTTATGAATCTTCTTAAAATCTAAGGACTAAATCACTAATTTGCATATTTCAAAAAAGGAAACAAAGTCTTTCAGTAGAAATGTCTCCATTTGAGTCAAGGATTTTTGCTTCATAGTTTTTCCAGGTTTTGTAAATCCCCTCAGTACTTTTCCTAAATTCTGTGAATTCACAGAATATCAGAGAATATTGATATCTTCAACTTAGCACATTAAACAAGGAAACCACTGTTCTATTTAAATATTTAAAGCCTATGTGGAATTTAAAAAGGAAAACAAATTATTTGTGCTACTTTCACTTTGGAGATTGTTTAAATTATGCTTATATGGAAATAAAAGGTTATTCATATGCCTATACCCCATATGAATATATAACTCTGAACCACAGCCCTTCATTTCAGAGAACCACTCACTATTTTAGCCCTAGAATCACTAAGAGCAAATGAAACACAATAGTACCAATTTCCCTGGGTCAAGTTTCTGTCATCTGCTCTATTTGAATCACAAAGTTATTGGTAAAAGTTCTAGAGCAAGAAACCATTTTTTCCCCAAGACATCAACATAAACTAAAGTTACTTAAAAAAATTTGTTCCAGGAAAACAATGTAAGAGAACCTCTTTATCCTTCCTTCTTAAAAGACCTTAATGACTCCAGGAAAACTATTCTGAATCTGTGTACAGTACCTACACAAACACAGCGTCTGACAGTGTTTCACAACTGTGCCACTCAGAGGTAGGTGGATTTTCCCAAAGCCGAGCTGGTAAACACTTGTCAAGTCCAGGATAACTTTGCCTGAGAAGTCCTACTTACCCCACTATCCAACAGACTATGAACTTCTGGGAATGCAGAGATGTTATCTAAATCTGCATGAGGAGTGGCTCCTCAGCCTGACCATGCGCAAAGCTCGCCAACCCTCAGTGTCAAAGGCACAGGCCAGTGTGAGGCAGGTCTCTCTGGCCCCAATTGTTAATATAAACAAAAAGATGTGTGATAATGGCTCATATTTGGCAGGGAGTGTACAATTTTTTCTCGCCATTAAGTTTTATGCTTTCTGAAATGTGAACAAAGGATGGGCTAACAGCTCAGCTTACTGGTTTTCAGTTGCTGCTTACTGATCCTGGGCCAGAGTGTCAGTGCTGGCACAGAGGACCCCTAACCTAGGCTGACTTTCTGCACCTTGCGCTGAAGGTGTCTGGACGGATGCTCATTTCCCCTCATGCACTTGCATCCTCACCCTTGGTCTGAGTCATCTGCAAATCTGAGTTTGCTAGTTGCAGGTTGGTGGGGAGACCAAGCTCATCATTCATTTTAAAATTAATCAGACACCTTCAGCACAGAATGAAACTCAACAGAGAGAACTGCAGGGGACTTTTATCTCAAATTGGTCTTCGCAAAATCATCCAAATTAGAGAGATATTACCGGAATCTTGGTAGAATCATTTACCTGAATCCCATGGCCCAGAGAGGACAGAAGTCTGATTTACACTGCAGAAGACCCCTCCCCACCCCGCAACCTAAGTAAGTGAAGCTGGGGGTTGTTGTGCTGCTCCAAGTATTGCGTGCCAAGTCTCCCTTAAACAAATTGCTAGGCTCCCGCAGGGACTCAGACTAACGTGTTTTCAGTGAGGCGGAGGCGTCAGCACCTTGAAGCTTCCAGATCCCTGGTATAGAGCAGCAGTGATGAGTATGCAGCTACTGGAAGGATGTGGGTCCAGGAGAAACTGTACACAAGGGTCCACTTCCCTTTCACAAGGCTAATGACATGTTCTATCTGAACCCCCAAGTTCTCTCTGAACTCCTTAAAATCTGTTCCAATCCCAAGGCCCCACAGCTCAATTTAAAACCTTTTTTTTTTTGTTATTTTGTTATTTTTTTGTTATTCCTCATATTAACTGGTAAGACTACATAGCTATGATTTTAGAAAAAGGCTCTTGTTTGTAGATAATCTAGTGTAGTGTCACTAAATGGAAAACTATGAATGTTATGCTCTCTTAGCCACTGACCTAAAACTCATCTTGGCATCCATATAATTCAACCTGAACAACCTGTAAATAAAACTTAGACCAGATGGAATAATTTGATGACAAGGAACTTAATTAAGTCACATATGAACTGTTTATTTCCAGTGCATAATCATGTAAATCAAAGATGGTTTGCTTAATATTTCACCGTGGATCAAATTTAGCTTAATATATTACCGAAAAAATATTCTTAACAGCTGAGTTGTTTTAATTTATACTTAATGATACAGGTGAGCTCATTTAAGAAAACAGGGTATTCTAGAAAACTTCTCAGCCATCAATGTATGTTAAAATCAACTGTGGTCCCAATCACCAGAAATTGCAATTCAGATGTCTGGACAACGGATGTGTGCGACTCAGGAGGTACACTCAATGACACAGCCAGGACTAGATCAGCCTCCTGACAAGCCGAGCCGGGTTCAAAGCTGGCTCTTCAACTATGGAGCCTTGTTGTGGCAAAATGGTTTAGCCTCCATGGATTCACGGCCTCCTCTGTAAAATGGAGACATACCTAGCCTGTCGGTATGATATTTATGAATGCTGCTGTGAAATAAGTACAGAATTAACGGAAAGACTCTTTTCATCATGAGAATTATAACCCTGTTCTCATTTTCCATCAATCACATAGCGTATTTTTTCAGTCACACAAATTCAAATAGGGTTGATAAATGAAAAAGGCACAGCAGGATAATCTAGTCTAGATTACAAAACTAAGTGCCAGAGTGGACTCAAACCCCTGTCCTAGTATCAAGGCTCAAATACTTGTATTTGAAAGAGAGAAACATGATTTGACTTGTAGTGTAATGCAATAATCCATTGGCATAGTGGGTTGCCCTGTTGTGGGATTTTACTATAGAACTGGAATATAGCCATTTCCCCAATGGCCTTTTCCTCTTAGAAAAGATAGGTAAATCCCCACCTTTTTCCTTACTTGCCTATCATTCATCATCAGAGAGTATGAGAGCATTTCAACACTGGAACGATGCTTTTTTCCCAACATTTCCCCTCATTGATAAGTTACTGTTCATTTATATTAGTTTTCCCTCCACTTGCCTCTTTTATTACAGGAGGAAGACAAGAACAAACTCGCAGGGGTTGCACTTTAATTGGACAACTATTCCATAAAATAACTGCAAACACCACATTCTTAATCACTTATTTTACTTAATTGATAAATAAATACAAGGGAACCACTGTGAAACCACTGGCAATATGGTAAACTTTAAAGGATTTATTTTGACTTTCTTATATTTCTTAGAAGGGGAATATGTACATTTTCACCAATAAATGCTTAATATTTTAAATTTACAATTACTCTGCAGAAACTTGAAAATCATTCCAATTAAATGAAAAATATGTACAAAAATGTTTCACTCTTATAATTCAAAATATTCAAAATAACATCTTTACAGCAACCCAGACTGTTAGGCAAAAATTCAAAACTTCAGTCTCAAAAAGTTAACAATGGTTATATTCTAATTTAATTACTGTGATTATTAACAATGGAAAACAAAAACAAAAACATATGGTGGCTCCTAAACCTAGGAAGACGAGCAACCAGCACAGTTTTTCCTTCTGGACACTCAAAGCTCTGTCTTTATTATTTTCATTTATCTGTTCAAACACAGACAATTAATTACTCCAACTTTAAAGAAAAGTTTAAATGGACTCCTGACATTTTAGTATTGATGATACATATTACGATTCAAGAAATCCAACAATGAGAATCAGAAAAGGACCCACATTAAAATAAAATTATCCTAAGAGACTTACTACTACACAGTGTAATGTGGTATTCAACATCAATAGTGTTTTTGAGTTACATGATAATTTTTCACAAACATAGCACCTCATTAAATATCTGGTAAACACTTTGTAATCACAATAAGGGGTAGGAAACTAAGTTCCCAAGAGAATTCTGATTGACTTAAGATAACATTGCAAGACAAGTCTCAGGCATAATTAAGATTAAGAATGCAGTTTGTTGGTTCCCACACTACTATATGGGCACCATCCTAGTAAGACATGTTATTATGCTTCCAAAAGCCATAAAGGAGCTAAACACTGAAATGCACTCCTGCTTTACAAATGATATGTTAAATGTACTTGTAAAACTAAAAAAAATTTCCAAAAGGTCAAAAGAGATGGTTATTTTATCTCCTTACTCCAGATAATTCTGTTAAAAAGATACTAAATAAGTTCAAATTTAGTCTGAAGTTTTGGTGTAGAAGCTAATGTATTGAAATTCCAGCACAGCTTCACATTCATCTAAATGTAACAGGAAAACGATTCATCTTGGTGCGCCTTCTCACAAGCTGTGCTCCTGGCCAGAAGGGTCACTCTTCCTGTGCCGGGGAGATGGCGTGCTTTTTGTGGGAGAAGGGGACGCAGTGCCAGGGGAGTCCGTCCCTCCATCTGAAGTGCTCGGTGATGATGCCAGGTAGGGGACTTTCTTCCTTCCAAGGAACCCCCCCGCTTCAAACCCTCCTTTCTTCCTTAACTCAACTTTATTTTCATTTTCATCTTCTGATAACCTCTTCTTGGATTCAAGGAAACCTTCAGCTATTTTATGCACTTCCACGCCACTATCGGATTCTCTCAGACTTCTGGTCTCTGTGCTGGGAGACTTCCTCTCCAACGTATTACACTCCCCTGTGGCCCTCTTCACTTCGGCTTGTATTGGACCCAAGTTATCATTTTCAGGGACGGCTCTTTCTACATTTCTGTTCAAGTTAAGAGTCTGGAATTCCCTGTAGCTGTGGAAGCTCTCCGTCCTCCTTGCTCTTGCTAACAGGGGGCTCTCCCTGTAAGGCCTCATGGAGCCATAGGAGGCGGCTGCTTCAGGAATGGCGTCATGGTGCTGGAGCTGAAGGCTGAAGAAGTTTTTAAAAAGTATAGCTCAGATTTTTTTCTGGGATTTTTCAGGGATAGATCTCATTAAATTACCAATAGAAACATATTCTAAAAATAGAAAAGGATAGCAATAATATATACACACACACATATGTGTATACATATGGATACATACACATATATATACGTGTGTATATATATATATATATATACACATACATACTAAGTAATTACTCACTATATGTGTGTTTATATATATATGAAAAATTACCAAAACAAATACTGAGAAAAAAGCTGGGCAACAAAAGGCTTAAAAATATACAAAACCAATATAATCAAGATTTGGCCCTCAGTTGAATTTTGGGGATTTTTAAAAATATGGTAACTAAAAAGAAACACTATTGGTGCAACCCTGTGGCTCAGCAACTAAAGTGCAGACCACATAAAGCCTAGGGACCTGGGTTTGAGACCCGTGTGGAGAAGGGAAAAGAAAAAATGAAACAAGTTGTACTAAGTATACATAATGCCTATATAAGATTATAGATTAGATGAGATACTGCAATTCCTTGTCTCTGAAAGACAGTGGGAAGAAAAACCCCACATATTTTCCAAAGTGACGTGATTTTTTTAATTTTTCTTTGAAAAACTTAATCATGTAATAAGCATCCAAACTAGCAGTAACTCACAAAATTAAAGGGTGAGAAATGTTTTCCTGTGAAAAAAATTAGATATGCATATAGAGTAAAAAATGTCATAAAAATTTTAAATAATTTACTATCAACATAAAGTCTGAATTTAAAATGTACTTTAAAAAACAGGCATTTCAGCAACAGCTATGTGATGATGTTATCTCATCCAACTTTTTCATAAAGTAGTCAAATCAGCTTATGACTCGATGCCCAGCTCTTCCACCTACCTGGAGCTCGATTCACGAAGTCGGCTGTGCTGGACCACAGAAGTGGCAGGGCTGATGTTCGGAGTCGCACAGCGAGACGTGCTCAGGTCACACTGATCCAGTAATTTGAGTAGCTCTTCTTCAGTCGGACCACCCACATCTTAGGAGAACACACACGCATTACAAGCCCTGATGACATGGAGAACTTCCCCTGTGACAAGCATCCCTCTCCACCAGGAACCTACCCTTGTCTTCACTCTTGTTGACCATGTCCATCGCAGTAGTCAGGTCCCACATCTGGATGCTGCCGTTCGTGTGTCCTGTGAACAGGTAGCGCCTGGGCCGGGAGCCCATTCGGCTGGACCCCTCACACTCCCTCACTGTGAATGAGGATATCGTTGTACAGTCAACAGCCTGGATCTCACAGATCCTGCAAAAGATACGTCACAGTAGACTTCTCAGATTATTTCTTATCTGCAAAGTTAGAGTTCAATATTCCACGTGTACTGATACAAATTTAAGGGGGTCAAGGTGGGTCAAAAGGAATATAATTTCTTGTTTCTTTGATGCAGTAAAAAGATTTTTTTAAATTGTACTGAATAATCAAAACAGGACACAATTTAAGTCAACATAAAAAGAAAAATAGAAACACCTTTTATGGTAACTGAGCAATTCTTTAAAAAGTTCTGAAACTAAAACGGCATAAATAAAGTAAACACACATTCATATGAGAAAAGACCTCAGGAAGTCACTTAAAGTTTGTAAAAATTGAAAAAAAAAAAAAAAATTAAGCCAGAAAGAAATGTACTACGACTATATGGAGATGCCTTAACAGCATCCTATTTAGGGTAAGACTGTTGCTTTTTCAAAGCATATCTATAGCTATTTCATTGTTTCCATAAAAGATGAGAAAATCTGAGAAAAAGCTATTACCAATATTTGACAAAGAAATCAAGAAAACATCAGCAAGTGATCTGCCAAAGTTGTATAAAGGGTTAAAAAACTTAATTAAAAGGACTGAATTGCACTTAACTGAAGTATTATCCCACCCTACTTCTAAACAGAGTTCAGGGAACTTATTTTAAAAAGAAAAAAAAATAAGCGCCAGGCAAATGTGAGTGTTAAAAATTTTCTGTATCACAATTTTTCTGCCTTTTTTTTCTTGCTACTATAGTGAACTTTTTAATATTTATAAAAAAATGTATAGTAGATTTCTGTTTACGGTTGAAATAAAATAAATCAATATATTTGCATGAAAACAAGCAAGACTTCTATACAGGATCGATACCTTAGGATTACTTTCCTTTAAAAATTTAAACAAGGCTTTTTGCCCCTGTCCACTTTCAATATAACCCTTTTTAACTGTTCACTACTGGAACTTAAACTATCTTTAACAAAAAGTTTTGCTTCACAAGAAGCTGATTTTTTATTTAATTCTATAGAGTAATCTCTGTTCATTATTTTTATAAGTATAGTTTCCTCTGGAATTGCAAACAATTATAAAATCTGTTGTATCATCAGAAAGTGGAGCCGATTACAACACACTGCTACAGCTGGAAGTAACAGGAGCAGAAAAGAGAATGAAATGAGGATGCAGATACTACATAGTTCGAGGACATTATATTATGACAGCAGTTTTAATGAAACATTTGACTTCTTCACTGAATATGCACAAACACTAAATCATAGTGATTTATAACTTTTCTCCAGAGATAATTTGGTCTGTCACTACATTAAATGTTCCTAATACATTTTCATTACAAAAAGAAAAAAAGCCAAAAAAAAAAAAAAAAAAAAAACCAAAAACCAAAACAAAACAGAGTCTAGGTGTATAAAAATGAACTTTCTGGGATCAATTCATTTAACAGTGGACAACTACATGCAATGGACTTTGATGGAAAGAAATTTTATCCTCTCAAAAAGTTCACCCGTTAAATATTAAGATATTAGAGACCACATGCTGAAGGTAACTGAGAAATTAAAAATATCAGTAGCATTACATTAGCATTACCATGAAAAGTCACAACCTTCTTGCACCTACAAATATGTGTTTTCCTTTTTTCATTTATTTGACAAGAAAAAAACTTTAAAGCAGAGAAATGTTAAAGTTGAATCTGTTTAAGGCTATAAGTAATGATTTTTAATTAAAAGAACTAAATTTTCAGTCAAATGAAAAACAGAAACCTAACTTACAATGCACATCAATTATAGTCAGGGACTGTAGAACATATTTCATGTTTTTCGCTCATTTTATAGTTCAGGAAAGGAAAGCAGCTTATGCCAAATTTACGAAGTTAGAAGAGACAGAATAATTTAGTTCAGTCTCTGCCATCAAACTCACTGTTCTTGTTCTATTACATCACTAGTCCTTCCTAAGTGACCACAGCATCAGTTAAATTCCATAAGCAAATAAGTAAATGAAGCAAATTCTTAACAAAAAGATTTTTTATCAGAGAGTTAATTCCTTAAATTAGTGTTTCTAACCCCAGAGGACATTTGACAATGTCTGGAAATATTTTTGGTTGCCACAGCTGGGAAAGGGGAGTACCACAGACTAGAGAAACAGCTGAAAACATTCCACTGGGAATCTCTCCCACCATCCAGTTCAAAATGTCAGTCATACTGAGATTTGAGAAACTTTTAAATAATAAACATCCTTTCTAATGGCTGTGTAGTATTCCATTGTGTATATGTACCACATCTTCTTTATCCAGTCATCTGGTATTGGGCACTTAGGTAATATACAGTTTTTAGCTATTGTGAATAAGACTGCAATAAATATGGGGATACAAACATCTCTGAGGACGGGTGCTTTTGTATCTTTTGGGTAGACGCCCAGAAGTGGGATGATGGGATCATATGGGATTCCTGTCTTCAGTTTTTGAGGAACCTCCAAACTGTTCTCCATGGGGTTGTACCAATTTGCAATCCCACCTACAGTGGAAAAGTGTTCCCTTTTCTCCACAACCTCTCCAGCATTTGATGTTTCCAGACTTTTGGATAATAGCCAGGGAGTAGGAAGATCTTTTCATGTGCCTGTTGGTCATCTGTATATCCGGAAAAATGTCTCTCCAATTCCTCCTTCCATTTTTTGATTAGATTGCCTGTTCTTCTGTTACTGAGTTTTATGAGTTCTTGTATACTTTAGATAGTAAATATTAAGCCATTGTCAGAAATATCAAATGTAAATATCTTCTCCCAGTTAGTAGGTTTCCTTTTGGTTTTGGTGATGCTTCTTTTGTTGTGTAGAAGCTCCTCAGTTTGATGTAGTCCCAGTTGTTTATTTTTCTTTTTGTTTCCCTTAATGATATAGATGACTCCCCAAAGACCTTTCTACAGCTAATATCATGAAATGTCTTTCCTGTGTTGTCTTCCAAGAATTTTATGATTTCTGGTCTATGTCCAAGTCTCTAGACCACTTTGAGTTAATTTTTGTGAATGATGTTAGAAAATGGTCTAGCTTCATTCTTTTGCATGTGGCTGTCCAGTTTTCCCAACACCATTTATTGGAGACTTTCCTTTCTCTATCGTATGCTTTTGGCGCCTCTGTCACAGATTAACTGACTGTATGTGAGTGGGTCAGTTTCTAGTGATTCAGTTCTATTCCACTGATTTGTGCTTGCTATTATTTCACTACCACACTAATGTGATCACTTTTTCATATAGTTCAATGTCTTGCAGTGTTATCCCTCCAGATTCATTCTTTTTCTCATAATCGCTTTGGTTATTTGGGGTCTTTTCTTACTCCATATAAATTTTAAGACTGTTTCCTGGAAATAAGCCTGTGGAATTTTAATGATTGCATTAAATCTGTATATTGCTTTAGGTAAAATGACCATTTTAATAATATTGATTCTTCCCAACCATGAACAGGGGCTGTCTTTTATCTCTTTGCATCTTCTTCTGTCTTTAAGGACTTGCAGTTTTTATTTGAGTGCTCTTACTTCCTTTAAGTATATTCCAATACATTTGATTCCTTTTAATTTTATTTTAATCAGTGTGATTTTTTAATTCGTTTTCTTTTAGCATGTTGTTTGCGTATAAAAATGCAACAGATTTTCATGCACCGATTTTGTAGCTGCCACTTTACTGTATTCATTGATGAGTTCTAGTATTTTTTTGAGTTTTTAGGGTTTTCAATATATACAATCATGTCATCGGAACGTAATGATAGTTTTACTTCCTCCATCCCAATTTTGATTCCTTTTATTTCCTTTTCTTGCCTAAACGCTCTGGCTAAAACCTCCAGTACAATGTTAAATAGCAGTGGGGAGAGTGGAAAGCCTTGCCTTGTTCCTGATTTTAGAGGAAATGCTTTCAATATTTTGTCGCTAACTATGATGTTGGTTGTGGGTTTATTGTATATGGCCTTTATTATTGTTGAGATATGTACCTTCCACACTCATTTTATGCAGGATTTTTATTATAAATGATTGCTGGGTCTTGTCAAAAGTTTTTTTTTTTCTGCATCTACTGATATGATCATGTGGTTTTTCTCCTGCTCTTGCTGATGCGATACATGACATAAATAGATTTATGTACGTTGAACCATCCTTGCAACCCTGGGACAAATCCCATTTGGTCATGATGAATGATCCTTTTGATGCATTGCTGGATTCCATTTGCTAATATTTTGCTGAGAATTTCTACATCTGTTATTATTAGAGATACTGGTCTGTAATTTTCTTACTTGGTGACATGTCTACCAACATTTGGTATCAGTGTGATGTTGGCCTCATAAAAAACATTTGGAGACCTCTCTGTCAATATTTTTGGAAGAGTTTGAAAAGAACAGGCATCAATTCATCTCTGAAGGTTTGGTAAAACCTATTAGAAAAGCCATCGAGTCCTGAGTTTTATTTTTTGGGGGGAAACTTTTGATTACCTCTTCAATTTCTTTGCTTGTGATAGTTCTGTCAAGTTTTCCACTTCTTCCAGGTTCAGTCTTGGTAGACTGTATTTTTCTAAAAAGATCTGTCCATGCCTTCAGGGTTGTCCACTTTGTTGACATAGAGCTGCTGATACCAGTCCCTTATGTTTTGTATTTCTGTGCTATCTGCTGTAACGTCTCCCCTTTCAATTTCTGATTCTAACTATGAGAGTTTTCTCTTTTGCTCTGCGAGTCTAGCCATTGTTTTGTCAATTTCACTTTTTCAAAGAACCAACTTTTGCTTTCATTCATCTTTTGGTTGTTTTTTTGTTTTCTATGTCATTTATTTCTGCTCAAGTTTTGATTATTTCCTTTCTTCTGCTGATCTGGGGCTTTAATTGTTCTTTCTCTAGTTGTTTTAAATGTAGGATTAGGTTATTTGCAATTTTTGTTTGAGATGAGCCTGAATCACAATGAACTTCCCTCTTAATACTGCTTTCACTGCATCCCATAGACTCTGGTAGGTCATGTCTTCATTCTCATTTTGAAGTTTCTCTTTGATTGCCTCTTTGACCCAAGTCATTCAGAGTGTACTGTTTAGTCTCCAAATAATTTAGGGTCTTCCAGCTTTCTTTTTGTGGTTGACTTCTAGTTTTAAGCCATTGTAGTTAGAGAAGATGCTTGGTTTGTTTTCAATCTTTATAAATTTGTTGAAACATGTTTAGTGTCCCAATATGTGATCTATCCTTGAGAACAGGCATACTTGAAAGTGAAATCTGTAATTATTGGGTGAAGTGTTCAGTATATGTCTATTAGATCTAACTGTTCCAAATGGTCATTTAAAGCTTCTGTTTCCATTCATTTATTCCCTGGATGGCTGATCTTTCCATTGTAGTAAGAGGGGTGGTGAAATCTTCTACTATGATTATATTACTTGACTTCTCTCGTCAGTTCTATAATACTTGCTTAATATATTTTGATGCTCCTTCATTTAGTGCAAATGTTAATAAGTGTTATGTCTTCTTGTTGGGTTAATAAGTGTTATGTCTTCTTCCTGGATTGGCCCTTTAATCATTATATAATATCCATCTCTGTCTTTTGTTATGTCTTTTAGTGGAAAGTCTATTTTATCCAATCTAAGTATAGCTGCTCCTGCTTTTCTGTGATTGCCATTCAACTGTAGGACTGTCTTCTATTCATTGACTATGAACCTTTGTCTGTCTACCTTTTAAAAGAAGGTGTTTCCTGAATGTAGCAGAAGGTTGGGTTATGCTTTATAATACATTCAGCTACTTATGTCATTCAACTGGTGAGTGCAGTCCATTGGCATTTAGGGTGATTATTGGTATATAGCTACTTATTGTCATTTTGTAATGTGCCTTCTGTGTGTTCTTCTGGACAATGTTTTTGTTCTCTTTCTCTTCTTAGGTAGGTTGGATATAGTTATGTTTTGATTGGTTTCCCTTTTTGTTTTCTTCTTTGCTTTTTCCCTAGAGATGTATATTGAGGTTAACCTGAAGTTAACATTAAAAATTCTATATTTCCTATTTTTATTTGAAAGCAGAGTAGTCATACTCATTCTAACTATCCACATTTTTATTCTCTTCTCCCCAGTTTTTATATTTGCTGTCTTACTATTTTTAAGTGGGGTTTCTTTACACTTTATACAGTATCCTTTAGCTCTTTTGTAAAGCTGGTTTTGTGGTGATGAATTCATTTAACTTTTGCTTACTGGAAAAGCCTTTTATCATTCCTTCAGTTCTGAATGATCTCGCAGGGTATAATATCCTCGGTTGAGAATCCTTTTCTTTTAACACATGAATATATCATGCCATTCCTTTCTGACCTATAGAGTTTCAGTTGAGAAATCCGCTGACTATCTTATAGGGACTTCTTTGTATGTGACTTTTCACTGGCTGCTTTTAAGATTCTCTTATATTTTTGACTTTTTGATGACAATGTGTCTAGGTGCAGGTCTGTTTAGGTTTCTTTCATTATGAACTCCTTGAGCTTCCTGGGTCTGGAGTCCTGCTTCATTCTTCTGGTTTGGGAAATTCTCATATATTTTTTCATCAAATACTATTTCTTCCCCCCTTTTACTCTCTTTTCCTGGGACTCCTATGATGTGAATGTCGTTCCTTTTGATATTATCCAATAATAGTTGAATGCTGTCTTCATTTCTTTGTATTCTTTTATCTCTTTGCTGGTTTGCTAGAATCTAGCTCACTGGTTCTATTGGAGGTTTCATCCATCCTATTCTTGAATTCCTCTGTTGAGCTCTTCAGTTCAGCTATAATAGTCTTCACTTAACTTCTTGCTTCATTTCTTTTTTCTCTTTTTTTGTTGTTCTCTTCTACTTCCTCTACTGTTGTCTTGATTTCCATCAGTATATATACCCTAAATTCATCCTCAGATAGTTTGTATACATCTGTTGTATTCAGATTTTCCCCTGGGTTTTTGGTTGAATCCATCGTTTCACATATATTTTTGTCTTTGCTCTGTTTGACATTCTATTGATTGATATGGGTTCAGTTTCTCTGCAGTGATTGCATTGTGTAGGGCAATCACCTTGTTTTTGGTCCATGACTAGCAATCAGGCTGCAGTTCTGCCTTTACCCAGAGGGTGGCAATAGTGTGTAGCATTGAAGTTTAATTCCATCTGGAAAACTACCTTCTATCTTTAATTCTGGCGGATGGGATTATCCAGGAGAGGAGATATCCAGTAGGTAGATCCACAGACTCCAGCATAACGTGGGTGTGGTGGGGGGGGAGGGGAGTTCCCTAGCTGCCTTCAGTTATGGCAGCACCCAGTGTAATTTCACTGCACGGGCTCCAGCTGAGACCCTGGGATACTGGTTCTCTTTCCACCCTGCAGAAAGACCATCTCCCCTGCCTCCATATCCTGGTCCTGCTGGGTGGGCTCTTTGCTGTTTTTGTAGCAATTCTCCAGGAGGCCCGTTTCTTCCCACAGTTCTACCCCCTCTGCCATGGCCTGAATCCTGAGTCCCAAATCTGCAATGTAGTCTGAACCCAGATATGCTCATCTACCCTTTGTTGTCAGGAAAGTTGCTGTGTCTCTATAGCCTTTGCGCCTGCTTTTCCTGTGCCTGTTTCTGGAGAACAGGTGAATTCCTAGTTGCTCTGTGGGGAGGATATGAATCTCGCCTCTACCAGGTCACCATCTTCTGACTGTCTCCCTACACATTTTAACTTTAAGTTAAAATGATGACAGGATAATGAATAGGCTTCTCTCTTGACAATTTGTTTCAAGTAGCACTGTTTTATCACTGTGTCACATTATTCATTATATTTCATAAGAATAAAGTGACTTCTGAATAGAAATATCAGTAACATCTTACCTTTTGCCAGTAGAGGAGAGTCTTACAAAGAGTTTGTTAGTGATGGGAACAACTTTCTGGATAAACACCTGTTGATCATCTCGCTCTCCAAAAGGCCCTTGGTCAGAAAGCATCAAAAGTAGTTAATTAAAACTTAGTTTCATTTTATAAGAAGAATATTAATATAAAGACAAAAATCAAATTAATCTTCATGACTATCAATGATATCTCATTCCAAATTGAAAGTATACATAAAATTCTGTTATGAGTACTTTGACATGCATTTAAAAATTAAATACATGATATATTTCAAATCCATATCTTATGTACTAAGGCAATAACTTAATTAAGACTGTATATTAACATTAGGAGACATACAAAACAAACTTTTTATTTATTATCTTTGACAATGTGCTTAATTCTTTCTAACTTTAAAAATTCTTTCTAACATTAATTCATATATTGATTTTACCTTTTTTTAAGACAAAATCTTAAAAAAATAAATAAACTTAACTAAGGAGAATGTAATTAACCAGAAGCCTTATGTATCCTGCAAGGTTTGCAATCTAAAAATATACAATTATAAGTACTGTATTGTACTTGGCAAGTGAGGTAAATGGTTTATAATTTAGAAAGATTTTGAATAAATGTGTTCATGTAGAACTTTCATATAAAATTTTAATAATTATCTTTTCCCATTGTACTCATTAGCTAAAGTACCAACCTATGATTCATAAAATAGATGTGACACACAACATAAGTTTTAAAGACAATATATTCCAAGTTTCTTATATCAGTCTAACTAATAAAATAATTTTTATTGGTCAGCAATCTATTGTGCTACTATGAGCCACAGTAAATGCTTTAGAGATATCAACTCATTGTAATCATCATAACTACATAAAGGAGATACTGTCTGGCTCCTGAGTCTGGCTCTTCACTAAGCACACAATATCCTCCACAGAAAATTG
The DNA here is from genome assembly GCA_004363575.1 of Solenodon paradoxus. Classification (NCBI taxonomy): domain Eukaryota; kingdom Metazoa; phylum Chordata; class Mammalia; order Eulipotyphla; family Solenodontidae; genus Solenodon; species Solenodon paradoxus. Next base: position 94,120 of record RJWH01001956.1, on the reverse strand, counting down.
CTATCTTTGATAAGGGAGAGGGTGGGAACATGACACTGCATTACTTCTTTTTTTCCTTTTGTGGTTCTCTCCAATACATCCATCTTTCACTCCATCACTGATAGCAAGCTAGACTCCACCATCACCATCCCACGGAAACAGGGCTTTCTATCTCATTCCACTAACCTACAAGTCTATCTTCTAAGATATTTGCATAATACTATAAAGAGGAAAGAAATATTCCTGCCCCATGTCAAGTATTTTGCAAAGCTATTTATTAATATCTTTTAATTCAGTATGATGCTCTCATACTCTCATTTACAGCCTAACCTCTACTTAGTCACCCAGGCTCAAGTCCTACTCCTCTCCCCCATATGACAGTCATTAATGACCTCCTTGACTTTTTCTAAACTTCTCAGGTTCTCTTGGCCTCTATCCTTCTAACATGCTGTGTTTTCTATCAGAAATGATCTAATTCTAGACCTTCTATACCCCAAATCTGCACACACCCTTCACATCTCAGTTCCAACATTAAGACCTCTATGAAGTATTCTGTCTGAATGTCAGTTCCCAAATGTTAAGTGGAGCTACTATCTACTACATAAAACTGTCAGAAGATTAAATGAGCGTGTATGGCACATCGCCCTAAGAAAGAGTCCAGCACTGTCTCCCCTGGTGCCCTCCACCCTATGCACTGGAACACAAGGCAAAATACAACTGTGTGCTTTTATCTCCATGGTTCACTATGTGGTAAGTTGGGGTTCAATGGACTGTTTAGATTTCTAATGTCAAAAGCAAAAAAGTACCCAAGACATATTTGGCGATGCTACACCTTCAACTTGTTCAATATTATTTCAAGTATATCTCATGAAAGAGGATGGAAAATATTTGCTGACAAAACTGTAAATATCTAGCATCTACCATCAAGAAGGGACCTGGGATCACAGAGCAACTGCTAAAATTGACAACACGGAGCATTTCTTTTTCGAAAAATATCAGACTGTGATAGTACAATTTAAGTAGCTCAGACATTTAAAGATGACTTTTCAAATCTTTACTATGGGTGTATATTCTGAGTGGACACCAATTTAATAGTTCTATGCCAAACAATTTTAATAAAATGAATGTACTCTCTATTAATGCTGTAATTTCTGCTTATACACAATTAAAGAGGTACATTAGCTAACCAACAGATCCTACATAAAACTATTAAAATTACTATAAAAGGACTACATTGATTTACAATATACAAAGGATAAAGATCCTTGGGGAAAATAATCTGTCTCCATGAAGAGAGAAAAAGAAAATGTGTGCACACGTGTGTGTGCACATTGTATGTCTTGCGCACACGTGGGTAAGGTGCACAGAGACAAATCAAAGTAACTGTATACATATTTGCTGAAATGAGAGCATATAACAGATAGGCTATATTGTTTCCTAATGAATATTATAATGCCATCAAAAGGACTCAGTATATAGGAACACTGACCTTTTTCTAGTTTAAATTTATTTTCAGATTAGTAACAAAAAAATTTTTCAAGTTTCCAATGTTCCCAGGTTATCATGACTTAATCATAAACAAAAACATTTTGAATTATTATTTAAATCAGGGAATTAGAATAAGATGAAAATTTTACTCAACTTTTTAAATGAAAAATGTTGCTATAATTTTGTGAATTTATAGAACTTAATCAGAAGAATGCATTAAATTTGTTTTAAATAAGTTTCAAAATAAAAATGAATTTTATATTTAAAAGTAATTTTTAGACATCCACACCACTGACACTTCTGCATTGCCCACAGAGCACCTGAAATGCCCTGGATGGCCTCACCCACCTATGTCATTTCCAGAGGAATAGCTCCCATGACTTTCTGTCTCCTCCAGAGACAGGATCTTGAATGAGGCCAAAGGGGTAGAGCCAGGCTGGGTCGAGATCATGCCTCTGAACCGTGTCACTGTCCACGTTCGGACGTGATTGTTGTCTGCACAGACTAGGAGAGAACAGAAGAGCACCACAACATCACCTTTGCTAACACATCCTAACTTTTTTCAGTATGATCTACATTAAATAGACCAGAGCACCTTCTGAGTGGCAAATGACATATTTCTCTTAAAATTATACTTATTTGTACCTAGCTAACAAAAAATGAGAGAACTGAATATGATTTAATGCTTCAAATAGAAGGTACGTTAAATAAATCTATGGATTCTTAGAAAAGCAGCCTGTATTTTTTAAAAGCATGCAAGAAAAAGATGCTGAATATTACCCTCTTCTGTGTCAAAACTATAGTAACATGTTGCCCAGTTTATTTTTTCCAACCACAGAAAATGCTTCTACTTCTGACATTCAGGTATTAAAAACACTTGATTTGGAGTCACCAAATGCTAGCATAAATGACATTTCACAAAAAGTGCTAAGAACCAGTTATTTATTAGTCCACTCAGTTACATTAAGGAAAATCAAGACTCCTTAATAAAGCTAGTTATTTTTACGTAAGAGTCTGCATTTATATACTCCAATTAGCTTATTTTTACATAAATAATATTAGGAAGATATATATTGAGATATTGTATGACAAGCAACCTGTCTTTTGAAATCTGAAATATATTTCATTAGAAAAATAAACAAAAAAAAGATAATGCAAGAGCTGTACCTTTCTGGCATGTCTTAATACAAAATGTGTACTAAGCCATTTATTGTGATTCTAAATGTGTTGTTAGCAATGAGCTATTAATTCATCAATAAATACTAGGAAAGCATTCAAAAGTTTCTAATATACACACATTTCCTACTGGGTAAAAAGACATAGGTGCCATTTAAACAAAACTTTAATTAAAAAAATTAAATTTGGGCAAATAATAAGGATAAAAGACAAATATTACATATGTAACGAAATTCTTAATTCTCAGAATACCAGTTTTCTCTTGAAAAAGGAGACATTTAGTTCTCAGTTGGTTTTGTGGGAAATGATTTCCCTATCATTCTTACTAAGACTCAGAAAAATAATGTAAATATTTTGAGCTAATTCAAATGGTCAATTAGGAGCGATTTTGTTAATACTTATCATTATCTAAAGTTTTAATTTAGACATGAAACTAACACTGAGAAAAAGAATGTCATTATGTGTAAGTAGACATCCACCAGGTGGCAGAATGACATAACTGAGCATACATTTGAATGCTACAATATTTTGCTAAACTAAACTTGACATTGTTCTAAACAAATGTATTTAAATTACACACCTATGTAATGCTAGAATGTACACTGTACTAAGCACTTCTTTGGCACCACATCCTACAGTAACATCAGCACCATCAAATAGCTATTAGTACTGAGTATCTCTAGTCAGTCAATTAAACATCACAACAATCCTGCAAAATAGTCCATTTTCTCACCAGATAAAATATCTCATTTCACAGGCTAGTGATTCAGCATCTTCTATGCATCAAGAACTATTCTAAGTGCTAAGATGAGGGTGAGAATAAAAATATCGTCTACTGTTAGAATTTTTATTCTAGAAGAGGGAGACAGGCTACAGAGGTCAACAACAGAAAACGGTCAAGGGCTCAGTCCATGAAGAACACACATTGGAGAAGCTGATCCCCTGGAAAGAGGCTTAGATAACTCATATGGGTACAAAGTAGGCCTCTCTGAGGAAGTACCTGAAATAGAGCCTGGTTGACAAGGAGAGAGCATATACATAACCAAGGGAAATCTTTTCAAATAAAAAGAATGAGTACCATGCATATTCACTCACCCACCACCCATCCATCCATCCATCCATCCATCTATGCACACAGTTAGCTCAGCTCCACTTGGTGTTTAATCAGACTGGAGAACAATGAAAGATGCATCACTTTGTTTATTATATAGTCTTCAAATATACAACGTATGAAGTGATATTTATAAAAATCTAAGTCCGCTATGCCCTGGAGTAGCGGTTAGGTCAATCACCTCCAAATGAGCAAAGGCCTGGGTTTGAGTCCCAGATCTGGGGTAAACAACCAGGTGAACAAAATGAAAGTTAAAAAAAAAGTGCTTCTTCCTCTATCTTTTTTCCTGCCTGCCTTCCTATTCACCTTCATTCCTGCCTGTACCTTCCCTTAAAAAAAAAAAAATAATAATAATTGAGGAACTAAAGATTTTTAAGACTACTTTAAAAACTAACTCTACTACTGAGATTCCTCATTCAATTTTCATAATGCCTCTTAGAAATCATCTATTATACACAATGAATCTTATCAGTGAAATGTACTTTGTGATCATTTTACTGTGTACTTTCCATTAAGCTTGAAAATTGTATCGAATTTTTTAAAGTATCTAAATATTTTTACTCTTACATGACTAAGGAGAAACACCACAAAAATTTCATTTTCACCAATCTCTACACATCTACACATTCTACTAATTTTTAGTATTTTTAGAAGATGCTCAAACATCAAATACACATCTAAAGCTACCTTAAATCTTAAGACATTACAACCAAATTTATGTTAATTTCATAGTTGGAAATTTTCCTCCAATAAAAAATTCTCCTTGGTGGGCCCACATGGTTTAGCAGGTAAAGTCTGCTGGGTGCAACCACAAAGGTCCCAAGGACCGGGGTTCATGACTCAGAGTGCCCTGGGGGTCGGGGGCAGAGGTGGGTGAGGGCGGGGGGAGGACAACAGACCAATATCAACAACTAAATAAAAATAAAACACTTCTTCCTCCTCTCTCTTCCTTCCTACCTGTTATTCATCTTCATTCCTACTTGTACCTTTTAAGAAGAAAATAATTCTCTACTGTATTAAGATAAATGTTTTGAGATAAAAGATGAAATCAGAACAAAATATTAAAAGATATGCTACCTTCTAAATGCATGTATATTGCAAACAGGCAAAATCAAAGATATCCTTAAAGATAACACAGTTCTTGTTATTAAACTTGTCTACCATTTCCTTTGACATATTTTTCTCACAGAAAACACTGCTTTTATTTTTATATTCTTTAATTTGTAGTATGGAACATCACGCATGAGGCAAAATCCGACCCATGAAACCTCCTCACTAGCACTGTTCACCACAAAACTCACCTGAAACCAGGTGTTTCTCCGACAGCATGATTTTGGTCACTGGGCTTCGGTGGACAGTGAAGGTCTGGAAGAGCTGTGGGCCTGAGCCCACTGTCTCTGGGTGCTGCACAATCACACGCACTGCCCCGGAGCTTGTGCCGTAGGCGATCTCAATCCAGTTCCCACTGACACCTATGGAAGCCATGTTTCGGAAAGTGCCATCTCAGAGCAGGACAAAAAAGCAAGTGGCCCTCGTTCCTTACCATGAAGATGAAGTGGGCAGGACCTGAGGCCACGCATGCAGCCACTTTATCACAGACACTTACAATCTCTCTGATCATCTTCATATCACAATTTCCTGTCAGATTCTTTTCCTAACACTGACTTTCAAAGACAATTGTTTGGCAATCCCTGGAACTATGCATTATATTCTACCGGAGCACCTATGAAGCACTAGTTCTGCACCGTCCATGTCTATGTGCCTTGACTCCTTAGTGAGACTGAATCATCATCCAATTTTTATTAATGTCTCCTTATAGTGCCTGGACATAGCAGGTACTCAATGCTTAAGGAATTAATAAATCTGACATTCTAAGAATGCCACTGACACAATTTTCCTAAAGCTATATTCCATATTCCATTCTAGCCTAGAATGACCTTCAATTTTGCCACACTACTGAATCTTTCCCAAATCATCAAGTTTTGTATATACTGCTACCAGTTGCAAAACACTCATCTGTGTAACAAAAATGCCATTACCCTGCTAACATCACTCCTGACTATGCTATCTCCTCTTAATTGTGCACAGTTCATCATGGCAGGGTCTCCAGCAGTTTTTTGTTTTAAATGAGTGTCCACATCCATCAGCTAAATATAGGATAGAGTTCCATGACCTATATTCTTTAAAAGATTCACAGATACAACAATGTTGCAGCTTAACAGTTACTCTTTCTGATTCGCCTGAAAATTCTTGAACTGAAGGAGCATGAGCACAGCATGGATAACATCTCACACCTTAAAAGATATCTCCATTCTCAAGCTTTTAAAAGTCCCCCTGCCTCTGCAAACGAAGTTTTAGCCTATTTTTTAATTAGACTGAAGGCGGGGGAGGGTGGGGAGAAGCACACCTCATTCAGCAAGCTTTCTGTAAAAGGCTCAGAGCAAACATTTTAAACTTTGAACACTGTACTGTCTCCATGAGTCACTCAGCTTCGTCACTGCTACACAAAAGCAGTTAAAGATAATACATAAAATAATTGAAAGGAGCATATGTGTGCTGACCCCTATTCTAGCTGAGTATAGTTAAAATCCTACTATAATTTCAATCCAAATCATGTGTGTACACTAGAATATTTCTTTCATAAGGACGATGATTTCCTTCAATGAATTCCATAAAAGGATGCTATTCTACAAGCAACACATTCACACATATTAAAAGTTCTGGATAGGTTAATATTTCCTAGAATTCCTTCCATTACAGATAAATATTAAATTTGTCATTTATGTTTACCTTCCACTTCAGAATATAAAAATTCTTAATAATATACAGAAATAGTGTGCTCATTTCATTGCAATGACAAGCAGAGTTATAATGAACTTCCAAATATAATGTTTTTTGCCCACAAACTTAATTTCCCAAGGAAATATGATCATTTTCCAATAGTGATTCATAGTCTAAGAGTTTTTGGGGAGTGGTAAAAAAAAAATAAAGATCTTGGTACTCCCCAGTGGCTTAGCATTTAAGCCTGCTGCCTCTGGCCAGTGCAGTCCATATACATCCCATGGACCCAGGATGTGGTGACCCAGGGTCAGGAGGGAACCAAGATGAACAACTAAACAATTAAATTGCTTCTTCTTCCTCTCCTCTCTCTTCCTTCCTGTCTGCTCACATTCATTCCTGCCTGTTCCTTCCTTTAAAAAATAAAAAATAAAGCTCCTGTCTTCAAAATGACATCGGCTATTATAAAAGCTAAATGTACAAATATTTTTTTAAAGAACTTCTATTTATACTATAATGATATGGCTTAACAAATACAATTCAGAACAGGAAAATTCTAATTTCCAATATCAAGTTATGCTTGTTTACTGGTCACATTCAACTGATAAAAATACAGAAGAACTGACCCTTGAATACACAAGGATTGAGACACCCCACCCAGCACCTGACAGAAAATCTGTGTGATTTTCGGTTGGACCTGTGTACCTACATTCATGGGTTCCAGATCCACAGATTGAACCAGCTGATATCTGTGGTTAGAAATATCCATGAATGCAGAACCAATGGGCAGAAAAAATTTACAAGTAAGTGGACCCTCAAAATGGAAACAGGTGTCTTTCAAGGATTAACTTTTAAACTTTACACTCATTGTTAAAATCCTCAGCACTACAGTTCTCAAAAAGGAGACTTGTTTTAGCATAATAAAGTAATGAATAAATACACATACAAAAAAAAGTCACGAATTTATAGCAACTCTGCGTGTACTAACTTGTTTTGGGTGTGAGGTAAACACTCAGGGCGGTAATAGCATCATTTGAAGGATCATGATAAAGTTCAGTTACAAGAAGATCATTATCCTTCATTCGCAAAGGAAACTTCTGCATATCTGAAAAATAAAAGTTTAAATAACATTAAATAGTGCATTTATTTAAAAGAGAAATAGGTAATCTTCCATTGTTCTCATAAGAGCAGACCACGTCTGAGGTGCACACTTACCGATGTAGTATATTGAGCCGTTGTTGCAGCCTAGGAGAAGGAATGACCCCGCAGTGTCATAACTAGTTATTGGAACAACATCTTGAACCTGTTGTAGTGAGATTATTAGATTAGTAAGATATGAATTACAATTTATTTATTATTTTTTGCTCAATTTCCTCAAACTTTTGATTCTTTTACTAAAAAAAACAGTAATATGAAATTTTATGCAGCAGGGGGGGTTACAAGAAAAAGTTCAAAACATTTCATTACAGAAATTTATAAAATCATTTTTCTTCTTTCATTTTACCCAAATCAATACAATGTTTTCATAAAATTTTCAATAATATTTACTGAAGATGTCCTATTAAGAAGCTGTCCTATTAAGGAACAACCAGCAAAATTTTCCAATTCTCAGTGGTTTTAGACTTAATCTCTCTGCACCAACCCTTTCTCTCTCACTTGTTCATCTGACTTGAATACTTCAAATCAATCATGATTATAAAACTAGAAGAACTATAACAGTTGTCCTTTGTACTTTCTGCATCCATCATGGGCATAACTGCTAAAGACCAAACCATAACATACTCAAGCAGAGTCATAGCAGTAAATGGAGTTAACCTGGGGTCAGAATCACCTATTGAGACATGCATTTCAGACACTGAGATTTCATTACTTAATACCTCAGCACTGCACTACAAAGGAGTTCATCTAGCTGGTTCATATAAATGTATATGAGACTGCTTGCTGTATGAAAGTCCAAAACTCTTCCTGAACTGTGAAGACAAAACTGTTTCATCAGATACAGTTTTCAATGTAAACATACCAAACAAGAAGCATCAGGTTAATGTGGCGCTAAAAAGCTTAAGTAAACATTTTGAGGATACTAATAGTTTCCATGGCATCAAAGATACAAAAATAATCATATACAGTTTGAAAACATTAATAAAAAGCATAAAGGTATTAAAAGAAGCATGCTCATTTTAGGGACCCACGTTTACCTAAGTAGTTTTATGGGAGAGTATAGTTTCCCCTAGGCACTCAGCTCAGACTTGGCATAATTACCAAGAAAGGACCTTCCATTCACATTTCTCTTTACAGAAATAAAATCCACTAAAGAATCTCTCTAATAAGCTTCCCTCTGCCTAAACTTCGGATCCACCCTAAATCATTTCCTTACCACATTACTTGATCCATCATACAAAATGCTCACTGTACCCAGTATTCCCCCCACCTCCCGCCCCAAACAGGCCATCTATGTTTTCCTCTAAAAAGAAGCCTAATTCTTCCCAATTGTGATCCTTTTCATTATAAGTCTTTCATTCTCTCATCTTCTCTCTAGTATCTCAGGTCCACAGATCTCAAGAACACTTCTCCACAAGCTCAACTCAATCACGACATCCCATTATCTCATCTCTGCCCAGCTGTAACTTTCATTATCAACCCACTGTTTACTTTCAACCATTCTCTACTACCATCCTGATACCTAAATGTCCACAATGATGACCCTGACAGTTCTCTGACCCCTACTTCTTAAGTCAGTTCAACATCTCATTTTAAAATTACATCACTGACAACTGCTGTAACTCCAAACTCTTAAATCTTTGACAATAAACTCCTGCCTTTCCAACAATTTTCATTGCTTGTAAGTCTGCTTTACCTTGTCCCTTGACAACCCTGCATTTTTTTCTCTGCCTACCTGGCACTTCTTTACTTCTTGATCATGATTTCAACGACCCAGCCATCGCTGTTTTCTCCTCCCTTGGTATGTCTGTTTTACCACATCTCTAATCCTGAATCAGGCCAATATGTCTTTGCTCCTGCTCCCAGGACTGAGCACTCACAGAGGAACTAGCCCAAGTCTAGCCCAGGCCCACTACGAATGCAGGCTGCAGTCTCCATGATCCTGATATGTTCTTCCAACTTCTCCCTTTTTCAGGAGTGTATACTCGGCAGTACTTCTTCACACTTGTCACTGAAGAACAAGTGTCTCTACTCTTTGGCGGGGGCAACTCTTCTATGTTCTCGATTCCATATATTCTTAACTTCTGTGGGACTAGAATCATCCCCATTCTTTCAATCCTCACATGCTTTCTCCAGCAACAACCTTTTCTGACTATAAAAATATGTAAGTTTCTCCTACTCTAGAGAAAAAAATAAAGGCACATCTTTTCTTCAATCTATCCTTGATCCTTAGTTTCTCTGCTTCCTTTCACGGACAACCTTCTCTGACCAAATTAACTTTAGATTTGCTACTTCTAATCCCTCATTTATTAATTCCTCGGTTTCTACAATCTGACTTCTCCCCACCTCCAAAACCTAATTAACTTACATTTGCAAATGATATCCTACTGCCAAAACCAATGCTATTTATTTGACAATCATATCACTGAGTGTCTGGCTCTTGGTCTCTTGTCACATACTCTTAATTGCTAATGTTCTCCCCCAGGGTTTTCATTTTGGCTTTTCTTTCTCCATATCTACATACTCTTGATGGGAAATCTTATCAAACCCTGTTTTTAAATTATTACAGAAGTGTGTGGTTTCCCAATACTTTTCTCTAGCCCCTTTTCTCTCCTACATTCCAGAGGGGAACGCTCACCTATATTTGGAACACTTGCCTCTAGATGCTCATAATCATAAGGAACGATTTTAATCAATTCAATTCCCCCTCCCACTATCCACCAGCATATGTGCTTCTCCTCTATGTGCCCACTTGGTTATCAAAGCTAGAACTATCTTTCTCTCTCCATCAACGTTTTCTCTAATCAGATACCAATCCTGCCACTGTTAAGGTTTATGTTTTTCCAATAGTCTCATCTTTGCCATCTCCACCATCACTTCCTTAGTCGAATCTCTGCTTCTGTTGCCAGATTACTCCCTGAGCTCAGCCCACCTTTCCTGTTAGCTACCACTGTTATCGTCAAAAAACATAGATCTGATCATGCCAGTCTGCGTAGTTAATTCCTCCTTCAGAATCAGGTTTTAATTTTTTTTTTTTAATCTCCTTGCTCCTCATCTAACTCACTATCTGCTCTGAACAGGCTCAGTATTTTAGCAGATCTGTGCTTCTACTCAGGAAATGAAGTCTGCCTGGACTATGGTTCCCAAAACATTTCAAGAAAACATTAAATTGTGGTTTAGGAACTAAGTTATTTAATGAAGTAGTTTAAATTTTTCAAAAACACAAATATGGATCTAGAAGCAAATTTACCACTAAATAAATTCAATATTTTGTTTAATCAAAGTCAGGAACAATATGAATTCCACAAAAATAAAGCAGCTACACATCAACATGAGTCTCAGAAATAGTTTCATTTCTGTAACATGCTTGAGTTAACACTGACCTGCCAGTGCTGGGTGACAGCATTCCACACGCCCACTTTCCCCGTGTGACTTGTGGCCACCAACTGGTTACCAATAAAGAAAAGCGCATCTACAGGAACACCCAGGCTGAACACGCCTGAAATAACAACACAAATAAAAAGGTCATCAGTCATCATCATGACTCAAAACCCAAATTAAAAATATCTAAAGGTGATTAATTTGAACCTATTCTCATTTTTACAAATTATGTGTCAGATACTTTAGGGACCAGAAATGAGAAGCTCACAAGCTCTGACACAGCTTACAGAACTCCTAATGCAAATGAAAACGCATGCTGACAGAACACCTTGGATTTCCTGTTTGTCTGTATGTATTTTTGTACCCCTGGCCCTAGGTCTCGAACCCAGATCCTTCGGCTTACATGGCCTACACCTCAGCCACCCGAGCCTCAAAGGTGAGCCAGAGCACCATTATATGAAGCTGTGGTTTCTATTTCTAGTGGGTCAAATTAACCAGCAGATTAAAAGTGAACAAAATAAAATAAGATAATCAGGGCAGACCTGGCCCATGTGAAAACCCTCTGCATTTCTGTACAACCCATGGGAAAGGGAGCTGCAGCCTGCTCGTGGACCAGGTATTTGGAACCCACCGATCTAAGACACACAGACTTGGTGACCTCAACTACCCAGAACACACCTAGAAATCTGGAAGCAAAAAGGGGAAAAAAGCCATAAGTCATATAAACAAAAAAGTTCAGGCCTTTACTCAGAGTTTATTTTAAACTCTGTTTCCTCACATTGTGGATCTTAATTTAATTCCTTCAAAGGCACTATACTAGGCTGTGGTATGAAAAAAAATGAGACAGGATATTACTAAGAATTTACAGTTTAATAGGGGGAAAAAAGGCAAACATCCAATTATAATGCAACAATAACAGAAGGCTGCACAGGGGGCGGTACTGTCCAGAGTAAAGAGGGTAGAAAGGGGGATATGAGGCTATTTCTAAGGAAAGAAATCATCTGGTGGCTTTTTAAAAGGTAAATAACAAATGGGAGGGGTGGGAATGGGAAGGCCCAGGCATCTGAGAAAAGAGAAGAAGGGATGCAGGTGAGGCATGCTGCAAGGAGCAAATATCCCACAATGAATAAATAACAAGGAGTCAAAGCCACAAGCAGAGGAGCCTCGGCTCACCTGGTACAGTGTTTCTGGCCTAGAGTTGCCTCACTGTACAGAGTACTGCACTAGCAGGCAGGACGACCAAGGTTAGGACCGTGGCCCGAAAAGCACCTTGTCTTTGCCACCTTTCTTTGCCACCTAATATAGTTCTAAAATCTAAAAACTGAGATCCAAGCTAAGTATCTATTGACTCATGACAGTTTTCCAACTGGTGAGTTACTGTCACAATGTTGCAAGACTCAGCAGAGCGCTACCTTTCTCCATCAAGGTGTTGTTATCTGATGCTGACACTTAGGTAGCATTACTTGAAAAGGACTTACGAGATACATCTTTTTAATAATGCTAAAAAGAGGACTCACTCATATAATACTGTTCTACATGTACCTTACCTATTTCAGGGATCAGGTTTTTAATTTTAAGCACCTGTGTGTAAACAACACTGACAATTTTCTCAGCATCTAGTTGAGAAAAACAAGGGTGCATAAAGCTTTGAAGAATTCATGGTAAGAAACAAACCAAGTAAATATACTTGCACTATGTAATGAAAAGCACACACTAGAAAAGGTAACTGATGTCTTTTGAATCTTACATCAGTGTGGGAATTGCTTTTTCTGCTCAGAACCAATGGTGATAAACACACTCAGAATACTCTTTAATTGATCTGAAACAAAGCAGGCATCCAGCTGCAAGGAAAATGATGTACACTGGACAAAAAGGGGAAATGTGAAAAAGGAAAGAAACGCAACCTGGCAAGTGATATGTAGATGATGGATGTATATAATACGCACATATTTTAATGTATATGCACAAATATACATTTATAAGCATACATACACCCTCTCAGCCCAATTTATCAAAAAAAAAAAAAAAAAAAAAGCAAAATAAAACACCACACACACACAAAAGCACAGCACAAACTCACAAAAAAGCTAGGTTCTTTGACTAGAATTGGAGAATTGGTTGAGAAATAAACTTCAAAACAGAAAGTCATCATTTCACATGTAACATTAGGAATTTTCATATAATAGTACTTTAATATTTGAAGCCAAACAATTTCTCAGAGCATGTGGCACTGATTACATTCCAGAACCCTGGCTGTGTGAAAGGTGAAATGAAAAAAAACAGGAAACCAACTAACGTCGATTACTCCAGAGAAAGATGAGGTTGTGGGAAATCAAGGAAGACATTCTGAACCATCTCCAGAAATTTAAAGTGTCATTCCTGCTTAGGCTCAACAAGCCTAACCACTATCCACAGGGACACCAACTGTATAAGTCATTACTTGTACAAGTTGCTGTCTTAGGGGACTCTCGCGGTAAGACACTGCTTCTAGCAGCCATCCAGCAGTCCTGTCTCACATAAATATAATGAAGGCAGCACAGCCTCTGGGAGAGCTCTATCACGGATAGATCAACCCCAACAATTTTCTTTCTTTCAAGGTCTAAAGAATATTTGCAACAACAAATGGCTTCTTTTACAGGAAGTGAACAATTACTACATGCTATCTTCTAAGACAGCTACCTACTACACTAGCCTTTGAAAACAAAGCAAGGCAAAAAAGCTCCATCACTTATTAGTATGTCACAAGTGGTCAGCTGAAAAAAAAAAATTCACAACCAAATTTCTTTCTGTACAAGTATCAATACATTATCATTTCAAAAATTTTGATGTTAGCATTTTTTTCTAAAGTTGTTGGGGAGGATATCCACTGTCAGTCCTGATGGGATAAATGATATCAAATTATTATTCCTCACTGTAAAAGAACAACAGATGTAAGTTGGTGGCCTAGTGGAAAAGGTCACTGGACACAGTTCACATATATCCCAAGGGCCCAGGTTTGAGACCCAAGGCTGGAGAAACAACCAAGATAGCAACTAAATAAAATAAATACTTCATCATCTCTCTTCCTGCCTGTACCTTTTCTTTAAAAAAAAAAGAAAAACAACAGAAAGTTGTTCAAAATACGTAAGTCAACTAACTTAAGGCCTTGGACCACAGACAGTAGAAGACTCGAAAGATGGGAGACAAGATCGGGGTCACGTTCTCCCTGGTTTTCTGCTCCAAGGCCCTTCCCTGACACCCACAGAGAGGTGAACCCAGAGAAAAGCGATGAACCAAGAAGGCTGGGATCAAGCACTAAGGCTAGAATCTATGAAAAGTGTCAGGAATGGAGAGATGGCACCAGGGTGGACACAGGAACAGCACCAAAGCTCTCGAGGCTTTCTCTAGACCTTGGCCAGACTACACCAGGGAAGAGGGAAACCCCCACAAAAAGATAGATTACAGCAGATCTGAGAGCTGAGTGGACAGATTTAGTAGAAGGCAGAGTCCTTGCTGAGCAACTTAAAGCATTCAGTAAAGCTCAAAAAGACAGCACTTCTGAAATAAGGACCACAACCCTCAGGAGGAACCAAGCCTACAATTAAAATTAAGCTGACAGGCTAACTCTCCTGAACAAAGCATAGGAAGCCAATCAGGATCAAGAAGCAACTCCAACAATGTAATTGCCTACCAGAACAAAATTCACACTTTTTCCAGAAAACGACACATTCCACACACTACATCCACACGCACATGCCAGGTACAGTCCAACATATAATCAATATACATGCCAGGTACAGTCAATCAAAAATTTCTAGACATGTGAAGAAAAACTGGAAAATGTGACACAAAATAAAAACATGAACAGATATAGATACTTGAGGAATTAGCAGACAAAAAGCTATAATAAATATACTGGATATATAATAAGAGTATATGAATATAAATGCATATTTAATAAATAGGACATAATGAAAGGACAAGAAATCTCAAGAGGGAAACTAATATAGAATTTTATTAGGGCAATTTTAGAGCTGAAAAAAATCAGTATCTCAAATGAAAAGCTTACTAGATGGGCTTACCTGCAGACTGAATAGTGCAGAAAAAGAATAAATAACATTAAAGGCAGATCAATAAAATTCACCTAAGCTGAAGAATGGGGAGAAAAGAAATTGGAAAAAAAAATAGTACTTCGGTGATCTCTAGGCTAATATGAAGTAGTCTCAATTGAGTCTCAAAAAAGGGAAAGGAGAGGAGGTGGAGGAGGGAGAAATGGAGAGAGGAGAAGGGGGTGAGAGGAGCGAGGGGAAGAGGAGAAGTAGGGTATATCAGTCAAAAACGTTTCCGGATACTTCCACATGTCCCCTGGGGACATTATTATTCCTGTTGCAAATATACAACCCAGTATATGTAAAGTATGAATTCAAATCAATAACAGGATAACCACCTTATAAAGAGTCATGATTTTTTAAAGAGCTTCTTCCGAAAAATAATAAAAAGGTCAGAAGCTCATGAGATGTTCAATATCACTAGTCACAAGGAAATGCAATATTAAATCACAGCACATGTAGTAGAATAGTTCAAATTAAAGATTAAAGATCAAAGTGCTGGTAAGGACATGAAGCAACCAGCACACTCACATTGCTAGCAAACATATACAATGGTGCAAATACTTTGAAAAACAGTTTGGCGGTTTTCATAACATTAAGAACACACTTTTCAAATGACCCAGAAATTCTGCTCCTGCATATTTACCTTAAAACAACAACAACAACAAAATCACATCCACAGAAAGACTTCTACCTAAATGTCCCAAGAAAGCTTATTATCTCCAAGTTGGAGACAAACCAAATACACATCAACAGATGAACAGAGAAAAATAAATTATGGCTCAGTAATTCAACAGAGTATTACTCTGAAATAAAAAGGGGTGGGCCAGTGAAACATACATACAACCTGTGTGAATCTCAAAGGCATTATGTTGAAGAAGTCAGACATAAAAGAATAAATATCATTCCTTTCATAGGAAATTCTAGATGAGGGAAATTTAATCTATGATGACAGAAAGCCTAAACTGCTTAGAGGTTATGCTGAATATCTGTTCTATTTTGCAGAATCTGGAATCTTGGTAAGAGTTAGGAGAGGGAGCTTTTGTAACTAGCCTCCAGAGTAACGCTGGGCATCAGGTCTCTACTAAGCTTCCCTAGCAGACATGTCACAAGTATCGTCACACTTCAGTGCTGGAGATTAAGCACATCCTGTGAGACATCACTGGGGAGAATTCTTGAAAGCTTGTATCTCGTTTCCACTGGACAGCAACCCATGCATCTTTTCAAGTACTTCTATGTGCTGAGTCCTTCTAGAAAATCACTGAACCTGAGTGTGGTCTTCAGAACCTTTGACAGAGATATATAATTTTTAAGTTCAGGGGGAAGAGTCAGATTAGGTACATAAATATGCATCATCAGCACACAGAAAGCATTCACAAAGTGATTTGTTGTATGAGATCTCCTAGAAAAAAACACAGAGGAAATAAATAGTAAGTCCAAAGACGGAGTCCTAAGGCACTTCAGTAATACTGGAGTAATGACCTTTAGTAGGTAAAAGGAAATAGGACCCAGAATACACAACTGGATATAATGAGCAGGAGAGCTTAATCACAATAACAAGTGTGACAACAGAGTACACGAGCACAGATGCATAGATGGGCAGAAAGCACGGTAGAAACTTAGGAAGAGTCTCTACTGATTTTCACTATTTTCTCAGTAAGAATGACAGGTGTTGAAAACCTAAGGAAAAAGAAAAAGGTATGAAACAGCACCTAAGAGAGTAACAGGACTAACAAGGAGCTCTGGGTTGCTCTTACAGGTCCACTTGAGAGTACAGAGGCCATGTTGAGACTTTCTGTGTATGTGTAAGTGTGGGCTTTGTGCACACTTGAATTATCTCCTGTTCATGACCATATTTAGCTATTTAGATCAAATATTCAGAATTTAAAGAAAAAATTATTTCCAATGAAGACATGAAAAACTCTTTAAAAGGACAATGACTGTCACTGACTTCCCATCCAGAAGTGAAAAAGCCACTAACACATCTTACAGAGTAAAAGTCACGGCATCACACTGGCTGATGTGGGCACAACTGAAGGAAGATTCAGAAAGCTGTGAGCAGGTGCTGCTGGATGCATGCTAGATGAAAAGCTGGTCCAAAAAAACCCACCACAATGCCACTTTTCAATGACACAATAAGGCTTCAAAGAAAAGATTAAACAGAGACACTATCTTGTCTGCAGAATTGGCTTGTCTTACAGATGACTAAATAGATGTGACCCACTCTTGTGTTTTGCTTCTAGTCATCCTGTATCATCAGCACTGACTGACCAATTAATCACTCAAGATCCTTTGTGAATGTTTGGGCACAAACTCACGTGGGGCTGAAACATTGTGCTGATGAGAACTTTTATGAATCTCATGTTTTATCCTAGTACATCCATCAGTGGTGAACTTGGCACCAATTGTGTCAAGTGATGTTGAATCAAAGCAGCAGCACTTTAGCTTGAATAGAGTACAGTACTAAACTATACTGGTCACTAAATTTTCCTCTCCGCATACACTGAGGGAGAAAAAACAAAGCCAGTTTAACTGAAGAATATTCTCACTGAAGCAATAAGAATTTGCAAGTCTAAAAAAATTCTGAGTGAATCTTCTCAGTACTCTGTGTGAGTAAGCACTGGCTGCCTCAAGGAAAAGCATCTTCTCAACTATGGAGACTGAGCACACTAGCTGCTCTTTTTATAAAACACCATTTTGACTTGAAAAGACAAACTATGGTTAATTCAAATTTGGGTATTTTGTAGACTTTTCCAAAAAATAAAATTAATCTGTTATTTCAAGGGTAAAAAATTCAGTGTTTCAAGAGAAAATCAGAAATTTAGAAAACTTTATTTGTCACAGTATGAAAACTTCCTAAAATAAGAACTCAGAGATATGATCTGTGGCTATACTAATGAATAAGGTCATACTGATACATGTTTTGATACTGTAAATGAATGGTATCAATGTTAGGAAGATCTATGTGACTCAATGAGCCAACATCTCATCTCCCAAATGACAATACACATGGTTATGGTGCATGGATATGAAAAACCCACTCCAGGTACTAAACAGACTGACGGAGTTTAATTTCACAGAGAACAAAAAGCCCAATGACACCATTTTAAAATGGTGTCATTGAATAATAACTATAATGATCTGAAAAGACAATAAAAGTTTATATTACCCAACTATCTATATGAAGCCAAATTTTCTTCACATGCTTCGATCAGAGTAACATATTATGGAAAAGTGAATGCAGAGATAGCCATCAGAATTCGATAAAATATTAGATATATAAGACTGTAAACCAATTCCATTCTTCTCATAAAAATTACTAGAAGCTAATTTTCACTAAATTATTATTATGTTACCATGCAATGGTTTACTATTACTACTTCCAAATTAACTAATAATTATAAAAATTCCAGTTTCATTCCTATTATGTAAGAACTGACAGATATAACCTCAAAACAAACTCTTTATGGTCTTGACTGACATTTCAGAGTGAAAAAGGGTTCAGGGACTACAAAGTCTGGGACTCTGGTGGAACAGCAGCAGTGAGTGAAGAAAGTGATCATTCCCTCGCCGGGCCCGGTGATAAGGGAGGTGGAGAGAAGACAGACACCAATGAACGAACTCAGAAAAGACTTAGAGCAGTTAGGTTTCAAACAAAGCAGGTTAGTACAAAGACTCTTCCCACTCTCCTAAAAAAATCGCTTTCTTCTTTCATGGCAAGATCTACTCACACTGAAACATTCCTACTATCACTGGACCCTGGAAAGAAGACATGGCGGCTCCAGGAAACTGACAGCCCAGGCAGTCTGGGAATTTATGGGCACGCAGTCTTCAACTTCAGAATACTGCACACACCAGCAAAGCGCAGTACAAACAAGACCCTTCCTACCGATTTCACTTCCACTTCCTCCATCCTGGACACTCCACAGGATGATGCTGCTCTCTGAGGCCACAGCCACCATCTTGTCCTTGTCTCCATGTGGCCCTCCAACCACTTTGGCATTTAAGGCGACTCGTTCAATGGTCCAATCCAAATACGGGCTGGTGAATACTTGTTGCCACCCTGAAGACTCTTTGATTCTGTTAGGTAACAGTAAACACATAACGGAGACTAAGCAGCAATGAAACAAAAGACAAATGAATGTACCAAATATTTAATAAGAGCTACTTGCCTTTCTTTTATTAAATATAAAGCTCAGTTGATATACATCCTCTAAACAGTCAGAATATTATACCTGAGACATATTTATATAAATAGGACATATTAAAAACTAAAAAAACTAAAGCTGGACACTTCCCCCAAAGAATAATTTAGGAAAGTCCTCCCACTTTTAAAGCACTGTAATGATTTTTTTTAAATGGCTGTATATTTCACTTTCTCTAAACTATTATTATCTATGGTTGGGAATATTTGACAAAATCAAGAATTTAGGGTAATTATGTTTCAATTATTGATAGTTACTATTCCTAACAGAAATCTCATGCATTCAATTCATTGCTTTTTGGTACTTCAGATGGTTACCTAAGCAAGCTAAGAATGGAAACCCTTCTTGAGGACAAGATCTAAAGATTTCACTTTAAATCACAATTCTCATGAGCTTTCTCATTCTCTATATGTAAAGGTTACCAGGGTTCTGGTTTGACATTTTATTCCTTTCATTTTTTTTTTTTTTTTAAGCCAATGTGAACAACTAAATAAAAATAAACGAAGTGTTTCTTCTGCCTCTCTCAAAAAAAAAGGAAAGTTTCAAGCAGGAATTAAGGCTAGTAGGCAAATAGGTAGGAAGAGAAAGGAGGAAGAAGCATCTTTTTTTTATTTTAGTTGTTGACACTGGCTGCTTCTCCCCACACCCTGGACCAGGACTAGAACCCAGGGAGGGATGTGGCTTGCTCCTTCAGAGACAATTAACCTAACAGCTACTCCATCAAGGCACACTGCTAATATATCTTTAACACTTAATTTCTGATAAACATACCTGCAAATTTGTTAGAATATGTTCTGCCCTATATGAATCTAAGTCTTTTGGACATGAATTCTGTGGGGGTTACACAGTAAGCCTGCATACACACACTTAGATCCAATAATATATAATTAGAACAAATGCCCAGAACTTTAATTACAGATAATCTACTTTTAAAGTTACACTAAACATATGAAACAAACAAAAAACTGTAAAGCTTCTCTTTGTCTTACCTAAAGAGTATAGAACATGAAGCAAAAAGTGCTCCTTTATGTACCACCTAACAAACTTATGACAAAAATCAAACTGAGATATGTATAAGTGATGGGCAACTAAGGACCTGAATGAAATCATTTTAGCTAAAATGTATGCTAAAGTAATACAACTATAATTCACAAATAGCAGCAATTTAGCTTTATTAAGAATTAATAATTTCCTTCAAATAAACCTCAAAGTAACAGATTAAAAAAGGTATCAATTATTCCTAAGGATTGTCTAGTCTGTAATTAACCTCTTTAAGCCACCAGATGGGATTCCTATGTTAAAATAAACAAGTGATAACTATCTAATAAGCTCTAAAAATTGACCAACACTCAAAAATGAAAGGTAGATGCTCTTAGGGACTATCAAACTGGGCACAGCTCGAGGAGGCACTCTGGATACTGAAAACACGCTAAGTAAGTGAAGGCAGACATGGACACGTTCGACACAGGTTCAATGAGGAGATTCTGTGCTGACTTAATGAGGAGATAATGTGATCTGTGAATATTAATTTAGGAATATAAATAATAAAACTGCAAATAAGCTAATCTCTTACAGAAACCATACTTCTAAGTTATTTTTCTCTTTAGAAATAAGGGCAATAAAAAATAGATACCAAAACAATAGAGAATCAGGACAGTGCTATTTGAGAGTGACTATAATATTCACAGTACTTACCACCATAAGACATGTGAGTAAGTTCTTTGCATGTTAAAATTAACTCTATATATTGCTCTATAATTTTCTGCTCAAGTAATAGATATTTAAAACATGCCAAACAAGATAGAATGAACACCATGTACTTACTTGTGCCTAGTGAATGCTATAGACTATGGCTGACTTCCACACTGAGATCTTAAAAAATATAGTAGAGAAAACATGCCCTTTAAGATTCAGAAACTTACTATAAGCATGTTGTACCTCAGATTATATGGAAGCACATAAATATGCCATAAGAACATGAGTTCCTCTAAAATTAGATTCAATATATAAATAAACATAATGTAAATGGGGGTTTCCAAATCCAGTGAGAAAGAGTGATGGATATAATAAATAACCCAAACATAATTTGTTACTCACTTGGAGAAAAATAAAATAGGTTTCTAAATCTCGTGCCATGCACAAAAAGTAAATTCCACATGGATTAAAGATCTGAAGTAGAATTAAGCTCTGAGTGGGCAGCAATTTGTGTAAATACTCTTCATTCATGTAAGTAACACTGTCATAAACTCGGCCAAGAAAGGAAATATAAAAGTGAAGCGGGTGGTTAGCTCTGCCTCCTCTGACAGAGCAGAGTCCACATACATTCCAGAGACCCAGGCTCACAAACTGGGGCACAAGTTGGGAGAAGAAGCAATTAAGATGACCTGAATAAAATTTAAAAATTTTTAAAATGGGTGCTTCTTCCTCCTTTCTCTTCCTGGCTATACTTTCCCTCTGAAAAAAAAGAAAGGGTAAAGCCTAGCAATGTAGGAAATCAGTGAACACAGGTAAAGAATACACAGGGGTTCACTGTACAAAGTTTATATTTGACATAAAAGATATGGGGAAAAACACATGCAAGAAAAATTACGCTCTTAAAATAATGAGACTATTTTCCTTTCTTTTGAAATCTTTTTTATTGCCTTGGTGTAAATGATTTAACAATATGTGATGGAATCCAGCATGTCCTTAATTCGTTTCCTTTGTCATTTAGATAAGTATGTTGCTCTGACATCATGACACTTAGTCCTTTTCAAAAGAAGCCAACCAGAAATCACTTCCACAATCACTACTTAATAATTTACACACAATACTCAAAAAACAAAAACAAAAACTGCACGTAATCTAAAGATATAAAGTGTTTAACACACATGGCAAACCTCTTGTGAATTGGAAAGTTCTGGAAAAAATTCTGGGATTTAAAAAATTCTACCTGTAAACGTTTTAAGGCATTTTAAATATTCTTAACTTAAATTCTTAATCTCAAATTAAATTCAAAAGTGACAAAATGCTTACATAAGGTTTTTCAGACATCAAATTGGATCATAGTGCACTGTCATAGACTCAGCCAAGTTAGTATATTCCAAATATTTTTGTGCTTCTACACCATTCTGTCATCAACATTTCTTACTGTATACAGTGATTTTTGAACTGATAATCTTAGGCTTTCTCCAAGTGAAAGAAAAGTCACTGTTTACACTAACTCATAAAATTTCTTTATTCCTTTTAGTTTTTAAGAATGTAAGAATTAGTAAAACCAAACAACATCTGTGCTAATTCTCACACTCACTAAGTGGTATAGACAATAAACTGTATCACTTCTGTTTACACCTGTCCTACTTCACTACATCACTCCAACCACTGATGGTCATGGCCATGCAGTCTGACTCCCCTAGCAGAGTACAGAAGACTGAATCAGACCAAAACTCAGGTGTTCATATGAGTAACTCCATCTAGTCACTAATAAAACAGTAAAACAATTCAGAAGTTAGATTTAAACAAAAAGAACCTCAAAATATCTTAGTTATATTTGAGAGGTTATGTGTAATATATCAGTTACATATGAGAAATATTTAAGGCATTTTAAGGATATCAGCAATATTTACTAAATTAGTAAATGAAATCTAATCAGGAGAGAGAAGTACATGAAGTAAGTAGACAAACAACTCTGTGACTCTTAACAACTCGATATACAAATATAAAATCCCCAGGATAAAAACAGAGCGTCATCACTTAAACAGCACCTGTAACACACGGCAAAATGGGCGTAAGCGGCAACGATCCAGTTATGGTGACCAGCCACAATCAGAACCTTTCGGGGATCCACAGGGAACCCTGTGGGTTTAGAAAAGAGGTGTTATACTCTAAAGCGGGGCTGGCAACCCACGGCCCATGGCAGTGTCTCCCTGCTCCAATGAAGAACGCTTTCCCAGGTGCACCACGCGCATCTGCTCACCGGTGGTCCAGAGCTGCTTTCACCCCACAAACACAGAGGTGAGCAATTTCCAGAGACCATGTGGCCCAAGAGCCTAACAGTATCTGGCCCTCTCCACAAAAGTTCACCCAGCCCTGTTCTCTTAAAACAGGTCTTTAAACACCTTGTTTCAGTCAATGTACTAATGATGACAGAAAGCTTATCTGCGTGCCTGCTTGCATTGCACATCATTTCACTTCAAGCATGGTTTCTAAGAACCCATCCATAATATTAAATGAGGACTTACTGTACCTTTCAAAAAAAAATCACATGCTGAGAGAATTTTCAAGATACAAATGATACATTTAAATGAAAGAGATAAGGCAAAAATCACATACTAAAAAATACCCAGGATCACCTAAAACAAAAAACTTATATTTTCGCTATTTATTTATTTCATCATTTAATCCTCACTTACCTAGCCTAACAGTCTCATCTCCTGTTCCTGAGGGGACAGGCTGGGTTCCATTTCCCCGAGTTTCAATGTCTGCAGAATTAAGTCCATTCCTAAACTCAGTAGAAGGTCTTGTTGCATTGTTTATTTTACGACTAGGAATACCTATGGAAGGAAAGAAGATAAATTTATTTCCAGTTCACCTTAAAATTAAAAATTTCACATTGTAACAAAGGAGCATAAAAATATAAAGCAATTTACTGCAATTACCATAAAAACAAAATGATCATTAAAAAATACAATAAAATTATTTCCAAAGATTTCTGGTATCTATCACGCTCCGTATCATAATGAAGTTAAGATTTATCATATTAGACTACATTTTACCTAGTTTGACAACTCAATTATGAATGGTTCAGTCTGTCACTCATCTTTACATCTGTGGTATAGCTGTCATGTCAGGTGTGAGGTACTAATTCAAACAGCTTTAAAGCTGAAATGCCTACACTTGCAAAACTAGTTAGTTGGCAGGGCAGTCTTGCTGGGACTGAAACTTGCTCTGCAGGCCACTGTGACAGGGTGTAAAGGCAAAACTCATCTAACTGAAGCAGGCAGGGATGACACCCCCCCGCCCGTGTCCTGCGCGCAAGTATCTGCAGAGCTCCTAGAGTTCTTGGCGTCTATAAAAAGGAGAACCAGTGCTCTAACACAGGGCTGGCAAATGATGGGCCATCACCAATCCAGCCATGTGCTGCTAACACGAAGTTGTACTGGACACAGTCACACCCCGCTTCGCTTTTGTAGTGTATGTGGCAGAGGCCAACAGTTGCCATAGAGGTCTTCTATCACACAAGCCTGTCTAGTCCTTTATAGAAAACTCCTGAAAGTTTTCACTCTTCTAGGATATTTATAAATGAGATACTCAGTAACCAGTGAAAAGATTTTCTTATTTGTACAGTCATACTTAATTGATCAAAGGATTTGAAAAGATGAAGTAAGTGGTGCAGCAGTACCTGGCGGAGGCAAGTAGCCATGGAACAGGACGCTGCCACAGGAGGAGCGCTCCAGCTCTTCACATAAGAGAAGCCTTCTTACTGAAAACATGTCAAAGCAAACTTGTCAAGAGTACATGCAAAGAGAAAAATAGTACTCCACTTTTATTTTCTCTAGTTAAAGAGGATAAGGAAAGAAAAGGAAAATTTTAAATCAGTTGACAACATCTCTTTACTATGAAAATCCACATAAAGTGCTGAAACAGTCCATGAAAAATTTAAACCTAGTATAAAACACATCTTATTTTAGTGCACAAAGGATCAAGTCATAAATATAAGACATTAGAACGACACATACCTAATGGAGTAATTCCGTAAAACTCTGCTTCATGTCTGAGCACATTGATACTCACTCCTCTACAAAGAAAAAACAAGTAAGTAACTCCTCTAACACTGGAAACGTGGATTACCACAGGAGGCAGAGGTTAGCCTGTTTTTTTTCTAATATCCTTAGTCATTAAAAAAGGTCTAAATTAGAAAAATACCTGCTTGCCAATAAAGAAGTATTTCCTTACTTAATAACCATTCCCAGATAATGAACTGCGTAATCAGATGAGAGGGCTTTACAGGGTTAGCACAAGTAAATCATGAGGAAATATCTAATACAATAAACAAGACAGGAAATCTTTCTTGTATGTCATTGTTCTTAACTTTTCATTATAATTATTTCTATACAAATTTCATCCCCGTGCCCCATATACTATTTAAGTTCTCTGCAGGCACAATCTTTGCCTACCTTGCAAAGGGCCAGTGCAGTGCTTACATATATTGTTTATACAACAAACATTTGTTGAACAAATAAGTCAGGTAAATGACTTTATCTCATCAGAAATCAAAAATAAAAGCAAACTATAAAGTCAAGAGAAAAAGATACCAGTCTCAGGAAGGGTTATATAATCCAGATGAAGATGTTACAGTAAAGCAATATGAAAATAAAAAGTAAAAAGAATGGAAGCTTAGAAGTTACAACACTAACGAATCCTTTTAGGACTGAGTTATAATCTGTCCTTACTTTAAAAACACTGCTTGAGCAGAAATGAGAGACCATCACAACAGAGCTCATGGAAGCAAAAAGGATTGTAAATACTATGAATAGCTTGTGCCCGCAAATCTGATAACCTAGATGAAAAAGACCAATTACTTGAAAGATATCTCTGACAAAACTCATAAAGAAGAGATGATCTGAGTTGTTCTATATAATCGAACCTTCCAAAACAGAAAGCACTAGACCCAGAGAGTCACTAGTGAATTCTAGCAGATAATTAAGGAAATTATATAAATTCCCTAAAATGTCTTTCAGAGGATAGAAGCAGAAGGAACACTTCCTAACTCATTTTATAATTCAAGCACTAACACCAAAACCAGACAATGACTTTATCAGAAGCGCCTCTCAGGAACACAGACATAAAAATCCTCAACAAAATATTAGCAAGTTGAATCCAACAAGGTATAAAAAGAAACATGCACCATGACTAAGTGGGATTTATCCCAGATATGCAAGGCAGGATCGATACTCAAAAATTAATCAATGTCTAATTCACAACAGGATAAAAAAAAAAATCACATAATCACATCAATAGATACAATAGAAGCATTTGACAAAATCCAATATTCATTCGTGATAAAAAAGAACCACAAAAACTAGGAATGGAGACCATTCTCAATTTGATAAAGACTTATCTTTAAAAATCTACAGTTAACATCATACCTTATGTTAAGAAACTTGAAACTTTCCCACTAACATCAAGTAAAAGGAACAAATATCTCCTCTTGTCACTCACTTCGACATCATACTGGAATCCTTACTAATGCAAGAGGCAATACAAAAAAATAAAATTCAGAAAGATTGGAAAGATATAAAACTATATAAAACTGTTGTTCACAAATGATGCAATTTTCTATATAGAATATCTGAAAGAATCAACAAAAATTCCTGTAACTAATAAGGGTTACAGCAAGGTTGCAGGGTAGAGGGTTAATATATAAAAGTCAAATACATTCCTATGAATCAAGAATGAACAAGTGGAATTGGTAATTTAGCAATTAGGTCAGCCACCTCCAAAGGACGCAGGTCACATACACCTGATTTGACTCCCAGACCCAGGAGAACAACCAGTGTGAACAACTAAATGAAAAAGAAATGAACTGCTTCTTCCTTCTGTCTCTCCCTGCCTGCCTGCCTTCCTACTGACTTCATTCTTGTCTGCACCTTTTCTTATAAAAACAAAACAAAACCACAAGGCCATTTAAACTAATACCCATAGAAATAAAATACTTAAGTATAAATCTGATAAAATATGTATGAATCTGTATGAGGAAAACTGTAAAATTCTGATGAATGAGAACAACTAAATAAATGAGAGCTATTCTATGTTCGTGAGTAGAAAGACTCAGTATTATTGTCAGTTCTTTCCAACTTGGTCTATGATTCAATGCAATACCGATCAAAATTCTATAAGCAATTTTATGAACATTAATAAACTGATGTTAAAATTCATATGGGGAGGCAAAAGACCCAGAATAGACAGCACAATGTTGAAGAACAAAACCAGAAGACCACCACTACCCAACTTCAAGATTTATGATGAAACTATAGTAATCAAGATAGTATTGGCAAAAAGACGAACAAACCAAGGGAATACAATAAAGAACCCAGAAACAGATCCCGATAAATCCAGTCAACTGATCTTTGACAAAGGAGCAAGGAGCAAAGGCAATAAAACGGAGCAAAGATAATTGTCTTCAACAAGTGGTGCTGGAACAACTGGACACCTACATGAACAACAAAAATCAACCCAGACATAGACCTTACACTCTTCAGAAGAAAATTAACTCTAAATGGATCACAGTCCTATACACAACATGTAAAACTGTAAAACTACTGGAAGATAACAAAGGAGAAAACCTATATGGCCCTGGGTATAGTGATATTTCTATAATACCAAAACATGATCCATTAAAGAGTAAGTTAGATTTCATTAAAACTACACACTTCTCTGCAAAAGACAATGTCAAGAGAATGAGTATGTAGGGCAGGGACACAAAGTACATGAGAAATCTCTGTACCTTCCACTCGATTTTGTTAGAAACTAAAACTGCTCTTAAAAAAGAATTTTTTTAAAAAAGATAAAACAAAATTCACTAGGATTAACAATTATCTGTAATTATGATATTATATTACTCTTATTTGTGAAAGCGGTTTTGATTAGTTTAACATAAAACCAGTTAGATTTTTTTCTACTTCTATGTCAAACCATTTGTGTTAACAGTACAGTGGCAGCTAATTACAAGGTGGCTCAGAACACGAGTAACAGTCCTTGAGCAGCTCCAGTCTCTGGAGAGGACACACACATATGGTATTGAAAGTAGAACATGATAAGCATAATACATACATTTTATGCAAGGAACAAATTAGAACGCAGGCTGTTTGTCTTTTTAATTTCTTCCTATCTTTTGTTGGAAGAAGGTATTACTCAGAGAATTTCAATATGTTACACTTCTCCCATAAGTGAAATAAGGCGGCAGCAATTTATAAGAAAAGTAAACATTAATACACATATTTAAACTAATTCTGCTTTGGATAGTTGATTTTGTGTGGATCAGTCAGTCATAATAACACTGACTAGAAATTCAGGCTTCTTTAAATGAAATACTATGGGTCAAAATAATTTTACTCAAGAAGTAAGCTGTTAGAAACACATTTCTGATATCAACCAATCCCAGGCCAAAAAACAAACAATAGAATCCCAACAAACTTCTGCTCATTCATTAAATATCTCCTGAGCTGCACTATATACATTGTTTTAACACTGGAATACAGGAATATTAAAAAGCAACTCAAACAATTAGAATATTAAAAGCTAAATCTAAAAATGTATCAATACATCCTTAGTAGAAATCAATTATGAATGATTACAGTAAAAAAAAAAAATTAGACTGTAACCTCCTGGTAGGACTCTGGGCTCTCACAAAGTTAAAGGAATAGCTTCAATGAACACTGTTAACTACAAGAGTCATGAAATGCGCCTTGATGATCAAGTGCATACTAGGTCCTAAGAATACACAGTAAAGAGGCAGTGAATAAGAGTAGGTGTGATGAATGCTGCAGCACCAGCTGCCCAGGAAATGTGAAAACCTCTACTAGGTGGATACTGCACAAGTCAGGAGGAAGCCAAGACCAGAAAGGATGAGAAGTGTAAAAACCGGAAATTAAGCGGGGTCCAGGTCCCAAAGGGCCTTAAGAGACAAAATAAAGTCCCAAATCTTAGCGATATTAATGCAATAACATATTAAATAAGGGTCTGAAGTGGAGTGGTAACCAAGTCAGATTTCTATTTTTGACTGCCTGTGGTTGATTTGGAGGGACACAAGAATTGGGGCAGGGAAACTGGTTAGGAAGCTGTCAGAGCGATCTCAAGGAAGGGACGATGTGATGTGTATCTTTGAAAGTTTCACTCTTGAGAACACTTTAAAGCAAAACTAGCCTTTACTTCCTAAAATAAACCAAAAACAAATACCTTACATTAAGAATTTACTATAAAAGAATGTATTTCTTACCTGAGGTCTAATTCTTTTGTCCGAAGAAAATTTAAAATGGGTGCAAATGCTGCTGGATCTCTATCAATAAATATCTGTAAATGAAGGATTATTTTATCTTCAAATTTTATAAATTCAACTTTTAACTTTTGCATCTGTAATGCCAAAGTGTTACTCCCAAGATACTATCAGAATAACGTAAGAGAAAACCTATATGGCCCTGGGTATGGTGATGTTTCTTTGGATACTACACAGAAATAGTCATGAAACCAATGTATTCTATATAGATATGAATTTACTATGATGCACATCTTAAGCCTATATGTTAAAATTCAATGTTTCCTTCAATAAAATTAATTTTAAAAGTTTTTTTTAAGTACTTAGATAAAAATTTTTTCTTGATTCTTTTCTTAAATTTTAATGCCTCAAAACTGGAATTAAGCTATAATTGTACATTTAATGTATTTTTCAGTATATTTTCCTCCTAAAAAACTATTACTGTATTGATAATACTGTAACATATATGAAAAATGGTAATAGGTCAATTTTCTCACTTCTGTTTATTGATATCCTTGTTAAAAGTAACATCCAAGGAAAAATTTTATCTGAAATATTCTAAAATTCAATAAATACTTCAAAAACATTATGTAAAAATACTTTCATATTGTCTGATTATGACTTACATAATGTGATTCATCTGCGAATCATTAAAAAATGTATTTTTATGCTAACACATGGTTAATTTAGAAAAGTAAATCTGCATGCTGCAGTCAAAGCAGGAAAATAATCCTAGTCTCATAACATTTTTACACCCCACTCTCTCAATTCCCTCAGGGGCTGGTAGGAATCTGCGAACAAAAAAAAACATTAAAAAGAAAGTAACAAAAAAACCATAGCATCATAGAATTAATACAGGAAAAATAAAGTGCAAATATATGAAAGATAATTGATAACCATCTACAGGAATGTGCACAAACACTATTTTGAATCAATTTCAAAAGCTCTAACCATAATATTGAACACTTTCTAAAGTTTCCACAAGTCAATTAGACAGGGATAAGATTAAAAAAAAAAACCTCTCTGTACTAAGAGCAACTATGTATATATAACAAAGATATTTCTGAAGTTTCATAAACTTCCTTTTCCTTTTATTAAAACCAATCACAAGTTGAAGAAACACCACACATTTGTGGAGATCATCTTATAGGCGACTTTTTTTATAATCTCCCATGAACACACCTGTTCTTGCTGCTTTATTTCATCTACAAATAAAACACCTCTTGTCACTCTGTTGCCTCCAAGCAAAGTCTTTTTTGCTTTTGTGAGCGCTATTTACTTTTCTTGCCGTTGTAGACATTGCAGCTGATTTTTACATGTGCAAGCCAATCTTTAACTACTGAAGAGTAATAGCCCTTTAGTTTCTACCACTGCTGTATGATTTTACTAATTTGGAACACCATACAATTGAAATTCAGTATCAAAATATTTCAGTATTTATATCCATCTATTTACTGTCAAAATTTAATTACTGATTATTTAGTCTATTGACAATGGAAAATCACAACCTACAATCTCTCTAATCATAAATACTTGGATTTCTATGTTTGGCATTCCCTGTTCCATTCTTTTATAATTATAGAAATATTACACATGTGACAAGAATATATGTACATATATGTGTGTATATATCTATCTATATATGTGACATCACTTTCATTTAGTGGTTATTAATATATTAGCTTTTCTAACTTCTCGTTCACTATATAAGGATCAAACATTACAAGCATTATTAATCTAATTTACAATATTATGAACAGTATTATACTCACAGCACCAGTTTCATCTCGAAGTGTTGAAATTCTCCCACTCAGCAAACTGTAAGTCATTAACAATAAGCTAAAGTTAGTTTTTGAAATCTGTGTATGAATAAAATGTCCTAATTCTAAAATTATAAAGCATTGGGGTAAATCATGTTACCTCCAAAGTAAAAGATAAAATATCTATTTTAAGAATTAAGATATTTTTTAAGAAATAAAAAATATTTGGTTGACAAATTTTTTATTATTTTGATAATCAAGTGTATAAAAATTGTATGAAGGAATTATATGAAATACCTGGAAAAAAAAGAATCTGGAATCCACATAAGAGTCTGTCTTGAGGTACTAAATCTGCAATTGAAAAGTATCTGGTATTATAAACAAAGATAACATGAAACTTCATTCTTAGTTAACTTGTTTTAATGATTTACAAAGCTATAGCTACACTAATTACAGTGATCACATTTAACATTTTAAAATCTTGTTACTTCCAATTCAAAGTGAAGATTATTCAAAGAGCTCTCAAACAAAAAATAAATACTTCATGGATATAAAATGCTTCCTAAAACACTACCTTCCAAGCACATTCCTCTGCTGAGCATCAATAATTAGCCACCACAGCAAGTCTAAACCTTTCAACATAACATTCAGAATTACCTTCAGCTCCGAATTCATCTCTCCAACACAGTTTCCCCTCTAAACAAAAAGTACTTCTTAATATCCCCAAACAATTCACACTCACTGCCCTTTGGTACCTTTACCCCTGCTAGACTGACCTGCTCACGTCCCATCTTACTTGACACCACTCATGTTTCATATTGTCTTTACGGTTATTTTATCTTTTTGAGCTCAGAGCAACTGAACATTATGTATCTGACACCCTTTCTTTGTAGTCTTGGGATACCTGCAACTGCTGCACGATGCAACTGCATCATTGTTTTGAGGCTAACTGTCATTTGATCACCAACTGCCTATTATCACCAATTCTGTGGAGAGCTTTATCAAAGTAGTATTAGCAGACTGGGACCAAAAAAAAAAAAAAAAAATCAGTAATGGATGTAAACTGACACGACAAAGAATGTCATATAAGACTCATGGAATCCAGCCCAGTGTCTGAATATTTTCATTTTAAGACTCATCACAGAAAACTATATATATATATATATATATATATATATATATATATATATACACACACACACACACACACACACACATACACACACATACACACATTATATGCAATTAAGGGGCAGACAGAGAAAAAAATAGCATATATACACATATATTTTCTCTCTCTCTGACCCTTCATGAGGGATTCTGACAGGAGGGAGCCTAACAGAACTCAACTTTCACTCCATATTTATATTCTAACATAGGACTGTTTTAAATAGTCCCTGCGACCATTAGAGAGACGAAGAATTTATTCAAGGAAGTATGGCAAATTCTCCTAAGTGTATTTCTTAGAAGCTTAAAAAAAGAAAAATGAGAAGTATGTTACAACTAGTCACAGGAAACCAACTTGGTCAAATAAATAAACCTAAATCCAGTCCATGATGGACTGAAGGACCCAAGGATTCACTGAAAAAATATATCACTCTAACTTCTTAAGTTAGCTGTTTCATATCCTTATCTATTTTTCTATCATCTTCATGTTGATATTAATAGCTCTTTAGAGCATACAAATGCTTTATATGCATTATAAATATTTTCCAAGGCTGTCTGCTTTTTAATCTTATGTAGTCACTTGTTTTGCAATGCAGTGTTTTGATAATTAAATTTATTCATTACAGCTCTTAAAAAAAAAAAAAAGTCACTGTTTTGGAAGCCATCAAATTAATTCCAAATAAGGATCACTTATAACTTGTAACCTTTCATGTTCACTGATAATTCAACAAACTTGTCAAATACCTCAAACTTTGTGTTATTTAGAATAGTACACAGGTCTGTTTAAAGTTCTATTAGCAATTTCAATTAAAATCAGTTTAGTTCACTGTTGTTATCGGTAAGGTCACGAATCCATGCACTTCCCATTTATCACTCAAATTTGTTTATCAATCCTGTAAGGTTGGTACCATTATTGCCATTGTACATCTCAGGAAACAAAAAAAATAAAAAATTATTTGCTCAAGGTTGCTGAGCTAGTTAGAGGTGAGGCCTGGTAAGTGGTACCTACACTGCGACTGCACAGGTCTTTGTCCACAGGTTCCCTAGGCTGGGCCCAGGCCTCTCTCACGAGGCCTCACATCATACTCTTTCCTTATAGAATATATCACACTTTGAGTCGGATTGGGTTTTTTCCATTAGTTTCCATTAGTTTCTTTTTGTAAAGATTAAATATTAACAATTCTAAATGAAAACTCATATTCTCTACTTTCTGATCATCCACAAAAGAATTGATCACTTCCATAACTTCTTTATAAGTACGTCCATTTTCACATTTCTCTATGAAAGAAAGGCCTAACTTATTGCATATGTTTCTGGGCTAGTAATAAACTCTTGTGTTTTTACTCTCACTTCAGAGCTGACCTCCATTCTAAGCCACAGGTGGTCCTCCAGGAGAAATCCTTCAATGACCAGCACATGATTATTTCTTTCACAATGACTGTGTTCATCTGTGTTCTGCACAAAATATTGACTTCCAGATCCCTTCTAGCTTAAAATGCTGTACGTCTATGAATTGAAGTAATTCAAGAAAATACCCTTAGAACTCTTCTGTTTTCTATAGGCCATAACATTACTTACAAACAACTATATCTATCATCCTAGCAATTCTAAAGGTTGTTTTTCGAATTTTACGTCTCATTCATAGATAACATCTAACTTCTAAACTGCTCAACCTAATATTTATATTACTTTGGATTCCTTAATAACATCACTTAGAAAAACTTAAAACCTGATAAAATCAAGTCTCATAAAGAATGAAATATAAAACTTTCCAGCTATGATAGATGCCTTGTACAATTTAAAATGTTTAAATGAATTCTACAATCAAGAGTTTACTCATTAAATCAACCACTTCAATATACAATAAATAGCAATACTGTTTAGTTCTTATCTTGTAGTGCAGTCTAGTTTTGCATCCATAAGTTGCCAAAGCAGCAATATGTTCACATGGTTTTAGGGAAAAAAATTTGTCTTAACATTAGGAGACATAAATCTCCATTAAGATTATCCACAGAATCACCATAATGTAATTTCTTAAACTACTGAACAGTTTGCTTTGGGGGATGAGGGAAAAAAAAAAAACAGGAAAAGGATGAAAAATTAGCTTTGTTTTTAATTATTTTGCACACACAGAAAACTATTAAAAAGCTTAAGGATTTTAACAATATACATTTTTAAACACCGGTTCACATATAACTATTTTGCAAGTTAAAATATTTAAGATACTAGATGTTGAAAACTTTTCACCTTCTTGAGCACAGCAAAATACACTTTATTCCACAGTACTTCATTATTTATCTCCAACAGAACCTAAAACTCAACCATCCCTTCTTCCAAACAGAGATGGCCAACTCCCATTTCGGAGAAGTGACTCATAAGTCATTACAAATCCACACAAAATATGATTTTTTCCCCCTAACAAGCTTCATAAATGGCATGGAAAGGGAGGGGAAGCAAGAGAGAACTAGACAGAGAATAGCTTTCAGTCTGTTTACTATGAGTGTGCCACATGGTGCCAGGATCCAGAGCTTCCCAGAACCAACTGTTTAACCCCTTTCTGGATACATAGCTCTTAACATCTTCTGAAGCCCAGCACCAAGAAACTCTGGAAATTAAATAATGCACAGCAAACAGACTGCACTCTCGACACCCTAACTGGGTGTGGAAAGAAGTACTACTCTTTCTAGCTCCAGCAAACCCACACCTGGCAGGAGGTACAAGGATCATCGCCAACGCCAGACACAGGGCCCAGCTTCGACAGGATAAATTCCCAAATGACCTCCAAAAAAGGAAGACACCTTAGGAAAGGAAGGCAGAGGCTGGCTTCAAGAAAGACAACAAGCCGACCACAGGGCTCCAGCGACCACGTGAGGGCCACTTGGCCTTACTCAGCTAGGAGGGCCCTGAGCACCGAAACCGGGCTCCAAGTCCCAGCACCAGGTTCCTGCAGCCCATGTCCGGCTCTTACATCCAATGCCCGGGTCCCGCAACCGGGGTTTCGGTTTTCGGCACCGGGCCCTGTGCCCCAGTACCCGGGCTCTGCGCCCTGCTCCATGCCCCGCACCCAGTACCCAGGCCCCGTATCCAGGACTCCGTTTCCCGCAGGCCGACCCAGCACTGAACCTAGTGCATCACTCCCATCCCCGCACCAGCCCACCGCCCCAGCCCCCGCGTCCTGCTCCCCGTCCTGCGCCCCGCACCCGGTCCTATGCCCGTGGGGCCCTGGCCGGGCATCTCACACCCGGCCCTGCGGCCCCACATCCGGCCTGCAGTCCGCCCCCTTCCCGCACCAGTTCCTGCATCCCGCTCACCGCCCAGCACCCCAGTCTCCGGGCCCTACGCCCCGCACCCGACCTGCACCCCAGTCCCCGGCCTCAAGCCCCCATCCCGCGCCCCGCACCTGGCCGGCACTCCCTCACCTGGCCTGCATCCCCTCACCTGGCCCTGCATAACGAATTCGCCTAGCGCCCATCCCGGGGCTCGGCAACCCGATCCCCGCCTAGCGCCCCGTCCCCAGGCCCTGCGGCCCGCACTTGTCCCGCACAGAGCCTCACCTGGTCCCCCCCACGTTCAGCTGGACGATCTCTCCACTGCCGGCCGCCGCCGCGGCGAAGCTGCCGCAGTGCCCTCCCGCCATGTCCCGCGGCTGCGGGCGCGCAGGGCGCCCTCCTTCCCGCGCCCGGGCCGCCGAGCCCGCGACAGGAGCCAGAGGCGGCGGCGGCTGGCGGTCTGCGAAGCCTCCCCCACTTTCCACACAGCGAGGCGGGGCTCGCTCGCGGCCGCCTCTTCCCCGGGGCTCCGGCGGCGCGGGAGGGCGGCCCGGCCTCCGCCTCTCGCGGCCTCCAGGCCCCGGGCGGCCCGGGTCTCTCCTCAGCGTTTAGCGGCCACCGTCGCCACCACCGCTGCCGCCACCGCCACAGCGGCCGCCGCAGCCGAAGCGCGCCCGGAGGAGGGGTGGCCGCTCGGGACAAAACTCCACGCTGACTCCTTCGCCGCGCCGCCACGCAGAAGGCGGGGCTTCCCGAGCCGGCGGGTGGGCGGGGCCGGCTGTCCCTCCTCCCTGTGCGTCAGCCCCTTCCCTGCTGGGTGGACATTTCCCAGCTCCCATCCCAGTTGGCGAAAACGTGGATTTAAATGCCCTAAACAGCTATACTGTCTCCCTGCTCCACAGGGTTTTAGAGATGAGAGAACCTTTCCTAAGAGGTAGAATGTGAACGTGAAATGCAGAGGAAATTTGGGAGATTTTAAGACGGTAGTTTTGGGTGCGCCCTGGTTGAAGAGCGATTAGAACTGCTGCCTCTAGCTGAGCATAGTCCATTTGCATCCCAAGGACCCGGGTACGAGTCCCGGGCCTGGGAAACAACCAAGATGAACAGCTAAATAAAATAAATAAAATGCTGCCTTCTCATCTCTCTTCTGCCTGCCCGCCCGCCTTTATTCACGCCTGTACCCTTCTTTTGAAAAATAAATAAAACTATAGCTCTGACCACAGTAAACTCCTTATCTTAACTCCAGTCTCATCTATAGTCTTCCAACCTGTTTTGTTAGGTAAGAAAGAAAACAAAAAGATAAACCCCAGTCTGTGTAGACAAGTTTCTTTTACATAGTCAACATTCAAATGTTGGATGCACAAAAATGCAAAAATCATGTTTTTGCTTTTAAATCTCTATTGGAATCTGAAACCTGAATGGATATATAAACTACATTCTTAAATCATAATACTACAATACCGGAAGTCCCAGAAAAACAAAATAATAAAAACAGGGTATTATGTCTCAGAGATTATTAGCTTGTGGTGCTGAATTCTTAACATACAATTGTGTTTTGTTATAATTTTACCTTAAGATTCTAACTGAAGACCTACAAATGTGCTTTTATTTTCATTGTTATATTTTTAAATCTCTGCCAGCAAAGATACCTGTGATAAGGTAATTCTGTACATGTTCAACTTAAGATAGCAGTCATCATAAGAAAATATTGTTTAACCTGGTTATAATTACAGTAGTAACTATTTTATATTTTTTAAGAATTTGTCATATGCTAGATGGTTTAGATACTTTCAATTTTGCTTTACATCTATTATTATCACTCTTTTAAAAATAGAAAACTAGGACTGAATCAGAAAATATAGACAAAATGACAGCTCTAACAAGTGGCATAGTAGCAGTTTAAAAGCAGGCAGTTTTATTTGAGGACATTGCACCTCCTGTCTTCTCTTTACACTGAGATGAGTAATAGTTCGGGTTAAGGAAGCAGCACACTAAAAATCTCTGACACTTTAACCTATCTTCACTGTCTTTTCTCTAATCCTCAATATCTGCTTCTGGCAGGAGCTGAAATTTGGCTTTCAAATTTTCAGGGTAGACTTAGGTAGACAAAAGGTCATTTACATTTCCTCTGGAAGAATGTAAAAGAACACTTGCTAGCAGATTTTTGCTTATAATAAATTCAAGAGGCAACTTGGAGTTAGAATAAGACCTTACACATGGGAAAATTATTTGTAAGAGGTTTTCTTACTTCTCCTGAAATAAATGAAATGATATCATCTTAATTGCACAGCAGCTATTAGCTGTCAGCAAGACAGCCCATGAAGAGAAAGAAGATGTCTCACTATTTTGTACAGCAAGTAGTCATGACATTGTAATGTGCCAGATCAACATGAGGTACTTCTGAAAGGATGCGGCACTCCTAAAACTAAAGCTAAGGTAAGATTTTTTTTTTGAAGAATAATTTAAAACATTGTTAAACAAAACCTGTGATATATCTGATGTGCTTTCTTACTCTTCAAATTTCAAGTCACTTTACTTTTTAAGAATAAATTGGAACATTATTAAATGCAAGACAAATAGTGGAATGAAAAAGTATTGTCTATATCTATTAGACAAATGGTTAAAAATCTGCAGCCTGTGACTGTATATAATCAGCCTACAAATTAAGAAAATGAAAAAATAGGGAAAGTATGGTGACAGACAAGAAATGGAATAACTAATAAAAACACTAATATGCTTAGGCCACCAACAGAAAAAGATGTAACTTTCATTCATGAGCTTTGCAAAATTTGACAGTCTTGGTAAAATCCAGTGTTGAAATTTCAGATTGGGTACTGAGTTTTTGGAGGCTACCATGAGAGTATCAATATTTTAAATGTGACTTGCTCTGGTGGAGAAATGGTTAGGTCTGCAGTCTCCGTCCAAGTGCATTCCATGTACCTCCAAAGGACCTGGGTTTGTGTCCCAGAGTTAAAGAGGAACAACAAATGTGAGCAACTAAATAGAAGTAATAAAATAAAATGCTTCTTCCTCCCTTCTCTCTTCCCACCTGCTTGTCTACTCCTCTTCATTCCTGCCTATACCTTTCCTTTGAAAGAATTATTTTTAAACACATTCTCGATCAAGCACTTTTCTTTGAGGAATATATCCCACAGATTATTTTGCAAGAGCACACAGTGTATATCAAGAAGTATACGTTCATTGAGTAGTGTTATAATAGCAAAAACAATCATTCTGACTGTTCAACAATTGAAAATTATTTTAGAATTATAAAGTTTCTAAACCCAGATGCTCACAGTTGTGCTTAGCTCATTTAAATGATTTGTGGCACCAATTCAAGGACCCCACTTAAAACAGCACTGTATTGGGCATTCAGCTGAGATATTGAGTAGGCATGTGTGTATAGGAGTCAAAAGTTTGGGAGCGGTATCCAAATCAAAAATACTCTTATCTGTATTGAAATAAAACTTTGGAAATTAGCAACATGTCAATGACTTTTAGAGCCATGAGATTGCCTGCAATTACAAGGGGATGCATGTAGAATGAGGCGAGAATAGGAATCGGGAGGGAATGCTGGACTAGCCAATACTGGGAGACTGAGAAAAGAAGATCCAGAGAAGTCAAAGAGATAGAAAGGAGTACCAGCAAGATGTAAGAAAACCAATGGAGAATGAGATCCTGGGAGTCAATTGGTCAAGTCTGATAAGGACTGAGACTTGACCATTGGGTTTAGCAACATGAAGGACATTGGTGACCTTGTATTAAGAATACAAGTGCAGTGATGAGGAAAACAGCATGATTGGCAGGGTTTGGGTATAAAGAAGAGTAAAGAAATGGACATTACCAGACAGGGGAAGTAATGTCAAGAGAAGTTTTGCAAAGATGATAAGAAAAATACTACAAGCTGATGGAAACCATTATACAGAGAGTAAAAATACTGGTAATTCAAGAGAGACATAATGACCAGAGTTGTTGGGTAGGTGAAGGAAGATGACATCTAGTCAACAAGTAAAGATAAAGAAACTGAGCCACAGGAGGATGGAGAACAAACCCAGTGCTTGCTGCCCCATTGTTAATCATTATTACCATCTTCTAACCCATGCTGATCAAAGACAAACCAATTATTTGGGGTATGACCCTCATGATAGTCTCTACATCAGATTTTAAATCACAGGACTGAGTTACAGATAAGATATCTAATAATAAGCCTTAGAAAAAAGGAAAAGACTTGACATTTTCCTGGGTTCCATGCATCATCTCTAAACAAACACATCATTTGAGGGAAAGGAGGAAGGACTATCATCTGGAAGCAAAAGTGAAAAGCCAGAATGACATCTGCCTTCCAAGCCCCTGGTCTGAATATTATGGGAAAGAAAATCGTCTTCCATTGAGAAGAGACTAAGGGAACTAGAGTCCAGAGGACAATCCCTTTCAGTGTGTATCAGGAACACCCAGAAAGGAGAGTGAGGATCGAGGGGCTTTTCCTGGTGTGAGAGGCAGCATCACTACTAATCATACAAAGATTAAAGGAAAATAAAGAAATATTCTAAGCAACCTTATGCCAGTCAATTGGATAAGTCACATGAAATGGACAGTCCTTGAAAGACACAAGCTACTAAGACTCAAGTAGAAATAGATAATCTGAATACCTCTATTTCCATAAAAGAATTTGAATTTTCAGTTTAAAATATCCCCACAAAGAAAACTCCAAGCAGAGATGACTTCACAGGTATATACTACCAGTATTTAAGAAGAAATGATATCCTTTCTACGTAACGCTCCCATAAAACTTAGCAATGGGAAAGAATTTCCAACTCCTTCTGAGAAGCAAGCATTACCCTGCCAAAATCAGAAAAATACATGACAACTGGAAATTCTCAGTGACAATACTGGTCATGTGGTAATACACTCTGGTCTGTGATGGAGGTAGTGTTTTACAGTAGCAGACGGATCCATTTCCATTCTCTTTTCTTTATCTTCTGGCTTCTAACCCTTTCACTGGAAAACTTTGGTCCTTGGGCCAAATCTGACCCAGCACCTGTCTTTGCAAATAAAGTCTCACGGAAACAAAGTTTTGTTGGAATACAGCCATATCTGTTTGGGTTTAGCTGTGTTTGTACTATGCTGGCCACAGACTCTGTAAACTTAACATACTGTTCTCTGGCCCTTTATAGAAAGTCTATCCATTCCTCATGACTTTCAAGTCGCAATGAATGAGGCCCAATTTGTCCTTTCCAAAAACAAGAGCTACCCTCATGTCAGACAAATAACTGGCAGAGACTTTAAAATTAACATTCTCTTTACCTTCCAGCAAATTATTAGGCAGGACTTCATGCTCACATTATCACCACAGGTAGGAAGAAAGCTAGGAGGTGATTTCTCCACATAAAGCTCCCAGGTCTTAGACTCTCCTTGTCATTCAGTCCTGATGCTGAGCAATATTCAACAGAAATGTGGGTTGGTTATGTGAAACTGGGTACAGACTGGGACTTCTCATAAAACTTAAATATGACCAGGTATAAGTTTGTGACTCTTACTGATACAGAATTGAGTACCAACCATTGAATAAAGTGCAAGATGTACAAAAGACTGCTTTGGCTACAACAGCATCTCTACTTTGGAACAGTTTCTCTGAGGAGAATATTGATTGATATATCCACTAGATTACCTTAAGGAATCTTTTATTATTAATGAGTAAAAACCTCTTGTAAGCATCAACAAAGATACATTGAATTTTCATGAAAGATTAATAAATCTCTATGTAGAAGTGCTTCAAAAACTAAAAATCCTCCTCCCATCTCATGATCAAAGGGTTTGAGAAAAAAAGGGGAAGAATCAGAACAATCATCAGCATTCAAATGATAACATGACGTCTGTCCCCTGCTTACTGTGACCCTAGGAAAGAAAAACATATAGAAACACTTCCTCTGTGACTGACACAATTCTCTGTTTATCACATAAGAGGATGTTCTGTTCTACTGCACGTTTGGGGGAAGAAATAGTAAGAAGTTTCATTATTTTAGAAGCACTGCATTTTAAAAGTAAGTTTGCTACAAGTTCAAGAATCTTAGCCTTGTGCTTGACTTCATAAAGAGCAGGCAGAAGGAGTCAGGGAACTGCCTTTTAGTAAGATTTTCAAGCAAAATGTGTTTCTATACTAGGGCTATTTTTAAAACAGTGTAACCTTGTTATATTTAACTAAGCAGAAAATATGTGAACCAAGAAATTCGTATAACTGTATGGCACATAAAATTTTGAGAAAATACTTCTTAACTCTGGTATAGTTAAGAGTGAATCACTCTTGTTTGAGACCGACCGTGAGCTGCTTTTTCTTAAACTAAAACATCTTTAAGCCTCGGACTGAGTTCATAGCAACAGAAAAAATGAGTAAAACAAATAAGATTTTTGTTAGCATAGCAAAGTAGTAGACAAATTAAATGAATAAATATGTCAATGCTAAATATAATTTGAATATTTAGTACTTCCACAAAATCTGAAAAACTGCTCTAGAAAAAAATAGTATCATATCTTATAACCATTATCTTGAGAACCATTAGGTCTGGAGAAGAATATTACTCAAGATCTTCTCTACTCAGCACATCCTAACTGATTTTTGGTTAATTAAATTATCAGCCTTAATATCACTATAGAACGCTATATTATAATATGAGCACTAAAGCTGCTTTTTGAGGTTTTCTAAATGCCATTAAAAAGCCATTCTACAAATAGTATATAATGACACTTTTCTCCAAGTTTCCATGAGTATTAGTAAGTAGTAGATTTTAATTTGATTAATAATATTTTCTCATAATGAAGATCATTGTTTATATAAGTCTGATATCAATTAGACTCTATCAATGAAATGAAACATTCTTTGTTCACTAGATAGCTGTGGCAGAGATTAAAATAACAAATGACATGTGAAACACAGTTTAAATTTTACTACGATTCTCCATTCCTTCTCAACAGCAATTATCTTTCTCGTGTACCAGCGACCCCCAAGACCCAGGTGATGTCCAGCGCTACAATTATTCAGTGAATCCTGGATTCTATCTGGTTGTGGACAGAATCATATCTCAGATATTGGAGCAAAGATTTTGCAGCCATCGGGTTCCAGATGACTTTATGTAATAATGTCCTCCTTCCATAGCAATGACATATTGTTTCTTTGTCAATTCTGACAATTGGCACCTCAGTGATGCACCACTTAAGAAGTTGGTTCCTCTGAGAACATGATTAAAGGCCTCACTATCCAGTCATGGTCCCGCTACATTTCCTATTGCTCTTAGTTTTTGCACAACTCATGTCTTTACCTTGATTTCCAGCAAAACTGACCACTGATCTTTAAAGACCAAAACTTCAATCATAATCAGAATATCCAATAGCCTCTCCTGGGTAAGGGAATAATAAACTCATTA
Organism: Solenodon paradoxus; assembly: GCA_004363575.1. NCBI lineage: Eukaryota > Metazoa > Chordata > Mammalia > Eulipotyphla > Solenodontidae > Solenodon > Solenodon paradoxus. Next base: position 51,130 of record RJWH01001956.1, on the reverse strand, counting down.
TCAGCATTATTGAAAGGAATGTTGTTCCATTAAAGTCAGTATTCAGTCATCTCTTCAAAGAGAGATGTGTTGTCCACCCAAGGTGATTTCAGCCACAGCCAACTTCTGGGCAGGTGGCCACAATCTGCTTTCTATCAGACCCAGACAGCTCTTTCAGCAATTTAGCATCTTGATTTATGTCACAGAGTGCAAAAACTCTGCTGTTCAGCATCCTCTCTCTCAACTCTGTACATTGGCAGTCATTCTCTCAAGCCATCTGAAATCTTGCCAGATGGTAAGCATGGTGTACAGACTGTGACTAGAGAATGCCTCTAATAGATTACCTGTAAACTGAGTCATTAACAGTGTCAAGTCTCCTCTTTACTCTATTATGCAGGTGGAGTCTTTAAGTCAAGTTTGCAGAACACCAGAAATACAATCTTCATTTCCTGGAGAAAAGAAGATTTTATCCAACACAGGCCATTAGTCGGCCCCAAATCTTGATGACAAGAAATATATTGTGACACACAATCAGTGACACACAATTTTCTGACACAATGTTGTCTGATTGTGTATTTGAAATAGGATTCTTATAACAATATATCTCTAGTTCCATGATTTTTCATTTTTAGGAGGGTAAAGTTTGAGAAGATTGCAATCATTTTGACTCAGTTGCTATAGAACACGTCAGTCGTCAATTAGTTCATATCTTAAAGTGGACACAAACTGATTCATATAAAACATTTAATCCAAAATTAAAAAAGCAGGAGGAAAAAAAGGCATGAAAAAAGAACAACAACAAAAAATGGCAAGACTAAACAACTAATAAAAAATACTTCTCTAGAAAAGGACTAGCAAAATAGTAAGGTTAAATCTAACCATACCAATAATCACCTTAGCTATAAAAAGTCTAAGCACCTCAATTTGCAGCCACAAAATCAGGCAATCCTGCTGGTGGGTGGGGAGGGAGGTGGGCTGGAAGAAAGGGAATCTCCAGCTGCTGAGGAAGGCTTGGACCCCACAGGACCAGAAGGCCCCCTGCTGCACACCTCAGCAGAAGGGGAGCTTCCTGTGCGGTTAGTGCTGTCTGGAAGGTCTGGATTTGTTCCAGTTATTGAGAGTCTGGACCACCAGCTGGTGGTGTCCCTGGGGCACATAAAACGACTGACTGCCTTAGTCCCAGTGACGACCTGCTCAACAGCGCCCCCTGAAGGCAGGTGGCGGGAATTCTAAGTTATTAGCGAGGCTGATGGGGAGGCTGGTAGGTTCTTCAGTGAAAGATACCGCCTGCATGGTCACTGTAGAAACTGTAGCTGTTGGTGAAGGGTCCCAGGGACGGTGTTTGAGGGGTTGAGAGAGAACTGCACTTGTGGTCGTGCAGCTATCTGCAGCAAGAGGGACCCACATGGCCGGGACCCTGTACCCTGCACCTGGCACCCACCACCCAGCACTTGGCACCTGGCACCCGGCACTTTGCATCAGTCGGTTTCTATAGACCCTGAGGCCAGACTTGGCAGGAACTCTGAAGTCTTGATGGAATGAGACGCCTGGGGGCCCTCGTTCCTGAGGAGCTCCTGGTCCCCAACAGCACGACGAAACTGGAACTGTCATTTTTCAGCTGGATGTTACGTAGTGTAGTGTCCTATGGTGGCTCCCCTATGCTGAGGGCAGCCCCAGCGCCTCGTAAGTAGTACGCACCACGTGTGGGAGGCTGGGCAGCTGGGTCTGGAATGTTCCGTGGTCCTGAGAGGTGGCTGTGGAGGGTCCAAGGCATCTGGTTAATTCAAGCCTCGTTTCCCCAATGGCAGGGTCCCCAGAAGACAGATATGGGGGTCAAAGTCCTGCCTAGGGAGGAAACTTCATGGGGCCTTGAAGCCCAGTACTGACGAGGGAGGAGGTCCCAGAGAAGGGTCTGGGCCGGTCCGGACCTGGTTCCGAACCTGGTTCCGAAGAGGCCAGGGGCTAGTGCGGCACTAGTGAGATACCCAGCAGCTTCCAGTGTCCAAACCACACCAACAAAAACGCAGACATGCGTCCCGAGACCTCGCTGTCCGGACCGGCATCCTGCAGTGAGACCAGGGACCCGGGTCCTGGAGTCAGGGCCCCACCATCAGCACAGCCAAAGGGCTGGAGTGTAGTCATCTCTAAAGCTGCAGTGGTAGATGGTACTGGGTGGGTGATCCCCTCTGACCAGGATGCTTTGCCGAGGGTGAGGTCAGGTGGTACCTCTCAGGCCAGGGTCTGTGCTCAGGTGGGCTGGAGGTGCAGGTACCCCGCATGGGAGTGCCTGAGGTTGGGATGGTGGGTTCTGGAAGAGTTCTCCTGCTAGATTTTGTTACATTCCTTTATACATTATCGTGATGTCTTTTTTCCTGGGGTGCTGCTGCTACTTAGAATAAGCTCATACTTTGTAAGGTTTATTTTTAACCTTCATTGGAATGGCTCTGGAGCAGGCGATGGTCTGGCCCTAGTTTGGATCACTAAGACAAGAGAACTTCAGAAGAACTCTGCTCAGTGGGGATGGGGTTGTTACCCACTCTTGCTTGGGGAGTGAATGTTCCCCAGTCCTTGGAATGGGGGCCTCTGTCTGGTGGGCCTGTCTCTAGCTTTAGATCACTCCTTGATGCTTATGAGGGTTCAGACTGGAGACTCAAGTGACACCTCTCCAGACCCCTAGAGCTCAATCTTCCCCTTCCCCGGTATCTGCCCCACTTCACAATTCCAGGTGTGTTGGCCCCTGCAAACTAAGTTCTGTCTCCTGAACCTGGCAAGACTGTGGATTCTCGTCCTTTTTACCCCTGCAGCCTGAAAACTCTCTCTCCACCTGTAACCTGGAGTAATGACAGTGTCTGCTTTATGATGGCCCTCCTCTGAAGGATCCTGCACCACCTGCTATTCAACTTCAGACAACCATACTGCATATTTGTTTTTGTTTTATTATTGGGGGGGGGTTATTTTATTATTATTGAAGGGATATTGCTTGTTGACATTAACTTATTTTGACGTATATATAATGGTATTTTTACTTTTACATATAGCACAGTAAGTTTACCAATACCCCCCACCCAGCTTTTTTTCTCTCTTCATTTACAGTTAATTTCCTTCATCCCTCCATCCCTCCCCCATTACTTCGGTACCCCTTGATTTACCTTATTGTCTCCCACCACTGAGTCCATAGTTGTTTGAGTAGTGTTTTCTCTGTCTCTCTCTGTCTCTCTCTGTCTCTCTCTGTCTCTCTGTCTCTCTCTCTCTGTCTCTCTCTCTCTCTCTCCCCCCCCTTGCCCCCAACCCTTTAGTGTGGTTTAATTTATGATGTTTGTTTGTTTGATATCTCTTTGCACATCATATGAGTGTTATCATGCAATGTGTATCCTTCTCCTTCTGGCTTATCATACTAAGCATAATTCTCTCCAAAGTCCATCCATATTGTTGCAAATGGCAGGGTCTCTCCATTTTTATTGCTGCATAGTATTCCACTGTATGTGTACCACATCTTCATTATCCACTCCTTTATTGATGAGTATCTAGGTAATATTTGCTTTTAGAATTTCTAGTTCTTGAGAGTGAGACTGGTCCATGGTATTCATATGTGTGAATGCAAAACTGGAACAAGTTAAACTTACTTGAAAATGTCACTTACGCTGTGGATATGAATCTGCATTTAGAAAAGAGATCTCTGTGGGAAATAGAGATTTATAAATCTTTGCTAGATTGATAGTAATCACAGCTAGGCAAGTAGGTAAAATAAGAGAGAGGGAAGAGGACTAGAGCTCAGGGGTAAAGTCTTGATGGTTGTTATCACTGAGAGATTAAGGAGAAGAAATGATAAAAGAGGCAAAGAGGAAGGAGGAACCCAAGATGATGTAGTCATAACGGCCAGGAGAAAATAGCTCTTGGGACGCTGGGAACAAATACCCCTGCAAAAGAAGCCTACCTTCCTGACCTATCAAGATTATTTAGATGTTACTCTTCTATATTCACAAACTGTCTTGGAATGCACCAACAATAACATTTATAAAATAATCTTTGCATTTGTTATCCACCAGAGAAAGAGTATCAGGCTGTTACTGGGGCAACTTGGGGTGCAGCAATAACATGATTCAAGAAAGAATTCTTGAAGTTAAGAAGTGAAGTTCATAAGTTTATTAAAGAAAGAAAGAAAGAAAGAAAGCAAAAGCACAAGATAGAGTTCTCATGGACAGAAAGAGCTGCGCTGATGACTGACCTGAGCTTTTTGGGCAAGCTGATGATACATTACAGAATAGTCATCAAACACCAAACAGTGGCTGTGGGCAGTTTCAGATGATATAACAAGGGAACATCCTGTAGATACTCTATGGGATTTTGTAAAAAGATTGACCCTGTCACCAGTGTGATCTTGAAAGGATTCTGTGCTTCTTTGTTCTCATTGGGGCTGAATCTGCTCCATCCTGTCAGCTTCCCCATGGATTTGGGGAGTTTGCAGAAATGGTGAGAACATTATAGATATGCAGCATCCACTCTAATTCTTCCTAAAATGGGCATTCATCATCCTTACTGTCTATGTCTTATAGCCTCTCAGAAACATCACTGAAGGATGATGACGAGGGATAGGAGAGAAGAGATTGGCTAGATAGCCTGGAATCCTTCCCTAGCCATTTGAACTGGGAACATAACCCCTAGTACCATTGAAGTCTGACTCTCAAGAGAGCTGCAACCCCTGGGTACTCCCAAAGGGAGGTCCCTTACCCTCATACATAAGAGACTCCATTTCAACAACTTACTCTCTTGCTCCTGTAACCCCAAGCTGCTTATGTCACTTTTGTTTAGTTGTTGTCTAAGAAGCTTGACACATGGTGTTGGGACAAGGTGTGTCCCCTCGAATTCTTTCCAGGACAGATGGCACTCATCAGTACTTGGTACCCACATTATCCCTCATCAGATGACACTTGAGAGACTCATAGTCAGAGCTAAGTGGCTTCTGGACCTACTCTTCCAACCTAGGTCGCCCCGAGTATCTGCCTGCTTCAGATTCCAGACTCACATTCAGTTGCCATAACTTAATAGTATAATTAGACTCCTGGTTAGTTCATGGTCTGCATTCTACCTTCTCACTCTGCTGGCATTCTTCCCTAGATCTTGACCCATTTAGTGAAGATCTCATAGTCTAAAGTTTACTTAAGTAGAACCCATTTATTATCTACCAAGTATTGCTTTTTGTTTTTGGTTAAAGGCACCAGGAACTCAAATGCCATCTCTGCTGTGCTGTGAATTCCTCCATGCATATAGGCTTTGCCCATAGACTCTCTTCTCCATCTCTGTCCTAAGAGTTAAAAAGCTCTTCAATTTCTTTAGCAGTCTAGTGGAGCTTATGGAGTCTTTTTCAGAGTGATGACTTTAAATGGCAATGTCAAAATCTAGGATTGCAAAGGAATGGATTATATAGAAACATATTATCACAAAATTCAGGAAACACACTTGTGAAGCATATACATGCTTCCTGATTAACACATTTCATGAGAAGATCCAGCACTGCCCTATTAACTACAGCAATTTTAAATTAGTGATGAGTGTAGGCATTATTTCTAGATATTGTCAACAACCTTGTTATGATATGAAAATATCCATTTTTTTCTACTTGTAACAAAAATTGCTGAAATTGCTGTTACAAAGGTGAAGACCCTTGAATATTCTTTTTGAGCATTAAAAAGAAGAATGAGTATGTATGTGTTTGAAACGGGAGGTGATTAGGATTTCTTCAAGCAAAGAGTTGGCAATATAACAGTATTTTTAAAACATGAGATTTCTTTAAAGAACTAAACATTTATGTGTATGAAAATTCGTATAAGCCACTTAATAGAAAACAAGCCTGTATGAAAGTATAGTATTGGTAATGTCTGAATGAAGAGCAAGGGATAGGCTCAAAGGAGGATTTAAGTCATGTATCTGTAAATGTGTGTTTATTTTTGTAATCAGAAAAAAAATTGAAAACTGAAAAAAACGATGTAAGCGATCTGTTTTAAAGGTTTTAATTGGCATGGCCAAACATTTTTTTTTCCTTTCTTTGAAAAAGTCTTCTAGCCTTCAAGCCAAGTTTATTCTCCTGGAGTTTCTAGTCACTGTCTTTCAAAGGAGTCCACTTCTTAGTGCCCTTAGAGGAAAATATTTGACATTCCTTTGCAAGAACTTGCCTGATCAAGGCTCATCTTGTTCTTTTTCCTTCTCCTGCCATACTATCTCTCAGATCCTTTAAAAGCATCCATGTTTAGTCTTAGAATCTTTATTCTTTGTTTCCTTTACCTGGAGTTCTGGATTCCTCCTTCCTCTGAACCCAGTTTAAACCATTCTCCAGTATCTATCTCTTCCTCTAACCCCCTCGCCTAAATACAAAATGCATTTTTTAACTTACCTTTATTACATTTATCAAACTTTATATTTGAATTATTCACATACTTCTTTTATTTTTATATCTCACTTTTTTACTTCTACATTTCTTTTCTGGGACTTAGCACAAAGAGATGCTTAGCAAGTATGTGTTGATTGGATGAGTGACTGAACTCTATCAAGTTGATCTGAAGCTTACCTGCTAATTTAAAAGAGCTTCTGCTAATTCCATCTCCTTTTCTCTTTCCCATTTAGTTAATAACTGCTTGATTTGTGAGGGCTGGGACCTTGTCTGTCCTGCTTACTGACCTCTCCTTCATTCTTAGCAGTGTCTGACACTAGAAAGAGACAATAGAATTTTTCTAAAGGAATGATTCAATGAATAAGTGAACATCTGCCATCACAGATGACATGAAATAAGTGGGAAATTTGCCGTAACATAGAGGAGTGTTGATAGTAAACATCTGTCTTCATTGTTAACTCTAAGCCAGTCCCATATCAAATGGAAATCTGAACTAGATTTCACATGTCTCCCTGTGGGCATTTCCCTCTTCTCTAGATTATTTGCAGACATACATTACTAATTCACTAACCCTCAGGAACATGGCTCCTTTTTTCCGGGCTAAGCATGACTTAATTCCCTGTCTCCTGAAATGCATTTCAGGTGGATGTGACTTTGAACATATGACTGTACATCAACTTCAGTAGTCTTGCAGGGACAGACATTTTGAAGATGGCTACTAGGTGTCACTATGTCAGACATGAAGCCCCCTCCCCCGTCCCCCGTCCTACTCCCCATTCCCCTTCCCTCTGCCCTCTCTCCTAGGGGAAGAAGGTCAGATTTTCTGGATCTGCGAAAAAAGCATTCTATTGTCCAGTCCCCTGGAAACGATTCAAAGCTGGAGACCAAGAAGTATGCTTACATGAATGAGGGCACCTTCTGAGTGTTAAGTTATGTTAGTTAGGATGAGAATCCTGTGCAGCTTTGAGAAAATATCTCCTCGTGTCAGAACCCCCACAAAAGGAGCCTTAGACCAGGATTAAAATTCAGATATCAGGACAGTGAATTGCCTCTGGCGCCAGCACCCAGTTGTGGAATGCATCCCAGATCAATAAGGAAAGCTGATGGAAGAGTTTGACATGTGAGACATGTAGTATGTGACCAGGATGACCCTTCACCAAGAAACAAAAGAATGACATCAGTTGAAGTAAGACACCAATAACTTCAAAGGACAATGTCACCTTGGCCAATCAGGAACTGAAACCTGGTCTACTGACTTCCTCTCTCCATCCCCCTTCCTCACCACGTGGGATTTACCTTTAAAAACTCAGGCTGCCTGCAAAGCAACTGTAGTCAGCCTCCCTTGGCTGGCTCCATCCTCTCTCTCTGCTCCCCACTAATGGACCCCCAACTTGCTTACTGGCTGCACTTGTCTGGTACGTGGAGCGACCCTAAACCCACGGGGTCTGGACCTCCCTTGGTCGACTCCATCCCTTTACTCTCTGATTAAACCTCTGCTTGCTCACTTACCTAACTCTGTCGTGGATTCTTTGAACGACCTGAACCACACACCTTGACCTTAGGATGTAAAGAACTATAACTTTTTGCCAAGAAGTTGGAACATTTAGTAGTAATTCAGTGTGGGTCTCTTGGAGAACTACAGAAAAGGAAAGGAGATGGAGGGCTTCTCCATTTGTTAGGCACACTTCCAAATAATTTCCAGGAGGTCTGTTGCCACCTAGGACTTAGGGATGGGAGTCTCAGAAATGTCAGCAGGAATGTGCTTTCCCTTCCAGTCCTAGTTCTGAAAACTGTCTCTCAGATTTCTTCTTCTACACCATTGACAGCCAATGGAAAGTTCACATTGTTTTAAATTGTGATAAAATATCTTTAACACAGAATTTGCCATTTTAACCACTGTCAACTGTTGAGTTCAGTCGCTTTAAGTATAATCACATGCAGTTTCCAGAGCGTGTCATTTTTCAAAATTGAAATTCTAAGCCCAGTAAACAGTAACTCCTCTTCCTTCCTTCCTCCCAGCCCTTGGCAAACAATCTTCTATCTCTCCATGTTTCTGCGACTTTGACTACTCTAAGAACATCAGCTAAGAGAATCCATACAATATTATTTCACTCAGCGTAACAGCAGAATGTCTTCAAGTTTCATCCATGTTGAAGCCCATGACAGGACTTCCTTTTTAAGACCTAATACCCTTCCATCGCGTGGACAGACCACCTTTTGTTTATCAGTTCAGCCATCAAAGAACACCAACCATATTGCTTCCATTTTTTTACTATTGTGAATAATGCCGTTGTGAATGTTGTGTACATATATTTCTTTGCAACCCTGTTTTCAATCCTTTGCATTTTCCAGTGATTAGAGTTATCCAATGGTTACATTAAAAAAATCACATCACATATTTTGTAGGGACTGGACACAATACTTTTGGTGTGGGGATAATGCATGGCAGCCAACATTTTTTGAAGGAGACATATAAAGGCCCTTGTCACCAAAAGATTTTTAATACATGACATGCAATAAAGGAATCCATATGAAATAATTTCAGGATTTACAGATTATGCACTAAGGGTCAGATACATTTTGGAAGGAGGAGATTGTGGGGTTCAGGTCCCTCAAAGAATCCACGACAGAGTTAGGTGAATGAGCAAGCAGAAATTTAATTAGAGGGTAAAGGGATGGAGTCGACCAAGGGATGTCCAGACCCCATGGGTTCAGGGTTGCTCCACATATCAGACAAGTGCAGCCAGTAAGCAAGTTAGGGGTCCATTAGTGGGGAGCAGAGAGAGAGGATAGAGCCAGCCAAGGGAGGCTAAGACTCCACTTGCCTTGCCAGCAGTCTGGGTTTTTAAAGGAAAATTCCCACATGGTGAAGAAAGGGGATGGAGAGAGGCAGTCTGCAGAGCAGGTTTCAGTTCCTGGCTGGGCAAGGTGACACTGTCCTTTGAAGTTACTGGTGGTCTTTTTCAACTTGCATCATTCCTTTGTTTCTTAGTGGAAGGTCTGTCCTGGTCATGTACTACACATCTCACGCATCAGACTCAGACTAGTCAGACTCCTTCATCAGCTTTCCTTATTGATCTGGGATGCATTCCACGACTGGGTGCTGGCGCCAGAGGCAATTCACTGTCCTGATATCTGAACTTTAAACCCTGGTCTAAGGCTTACTCTTATAGGGGTACTGACAGAGATGAGTATGAGCATGGAAATTGGAGGAAGGGTTTGTGGAGCCTTTCAGAGTAGACTTAGGTGTGTGCCCAAAGCCAATAGGAGATGCTGAGCTTGACTTATTTGTTAGTTGGAAAGTGATTCACTCTGGCAAAGGGCCTGGTTATAGTAGACATCACTCACTGGATTAGACATTGTGGGAATTAAAAAAAAAAAAAAAAACCCACATACAATTATTCTTTTTTACCCTTACTATCTGTAGATAGAATAAACCATAGGTCAAGGTGACTGAATTAGGAGGCAATATAGCTCAAGGCTCACAAGTAGAGTTTGGGACCTGAAGTTCTTCTGATAGAGTTAGAGTTCAGAATGGGGTGCTGCCTCATCTGAGTCACACCAGATAAGCCCTTTCCTGAGCATTAGAGGCCAAAGCTTAACCCTCTGGAAAGATTGCTAAAATCATCAACTTTTTTTTCCCTGAGACAACAGGGAGACTGGGACCACCAAAATGCTGGAGGTTGCTACACAGACAAGGAGTCTGGGGAGCTGCTGACAGGATGGAACCATAAATTCCTTTTGGCTCTAGAGGCTTCTAAAATTAAACTAAGAAATCACTCTCTTGCTATCACTTGGAACCAGCTGCAGTAATGGCCTGTTCTTTGATGTTTAAAAGCAATCCTTTCTTATTAATAGATTTTCTTCAAGCTAAAGGAGGGGTATAAATTTGGGAATCTCATAGCAATGGGTACAGCCCTATCTGCCCAGGAGATTGTCTCCTGCTTTGCGTTCTTTCTCCTCCATTTTCTCTAATAAGTTAGAAAACTACACTTTGACACTCAAGAATTCTTTCTTGAACCATTCGCTGCCCGACCCCAGAGTGCCCACATCACTTCAGACCAGCTCCATTATTCTGCAGCTGCAAGACACTGGGGAAAATCACATCTTGAGGCCTTGATTTCCTTACCTGTGTGCACAGACTGGGTGATGTCATGCTTATCCTCAGAGCTAGTGACCATTAGCCAATGACAGGAAACTTACTAAAACAAAGCATTATTCTGGGTGGACCCAGGTGTTGTTTCAGAGCAGAATGTCTCAACTGGTTGGTGTTGTTTGGTGTCGCGTAGTATTCATTTACTGGGCTTGTGAGCCACACCTGGTTTTGATGGAGTTTGAGAGAGGGGGATGTTTCAGTGGTTGAGGCAGATCTCAGAGCTGGGATGTGCCTGGTGACCTGGTCATATAAGAGATTCCTTACCAAGAAAGTGGAAATTTTCCTAGAGAAGATGGTACTTCACTCTGACCTTGGATGATTACAGAATTAGGAGTGGAAAGAAGTGTAGAGGCATGATGATAAAGAGACAAGGATAAGTGAGACTTAGGGTCAGGCAATAAAGAGGTATTTTTAAGAGACCGGTGAAAATGTAGGATTAGCTTTAAGAAAGGCAGAAGTATTGGGTCCTATTGGTACTTGACTAAAACTTTACAACAGCAAAAACTGGGGAAAATCCCAAATTCTCCTTTCCAAAATGGACTAACCATGTTAGGGTCCTACAAAAGACACATACACACCACTCAGTAAATGTCAGTGTTGCTATATAGAAAAATGGATGAATCTTAATATTAAGATAAAAAGATAAAATAACAATAGATACTTTAAAGATACACACACATGCAGTCAGATATTTATTAAAAAGTGTGAGAAAATGTGGACAGTATTTGGAAAGATGGTTGCCTTGGGTATTAGAGCAGATCAATGGATTCGGCCCTCACAGCTGGACGAAATTTATGTTGCTAAAATCTGAGGTTTTACTTGTTGGCTGTTAGGGCCTCAGTTGGCTATTCCATGATTAAAGATACATTTACAGACATGCACAAATAGAGGAGGCCTTACATGGACCTTCCATAATTAAGCCATGAGTCAAGGATTAAGACAAGCCCTGTGTTTTGCTCTTGAATCCCTTTAGGGGAAAGAAAAACCCACAGAGAAAGACAAAAGCAGAGTAACGCTTTGCAAACCCACATGAATCCTCAACCTTACTTTGATGTACCCATTAGTAAATGAAAAGGCAGAATATATCACCTGTGGCAGAGTCATCCTCCCCAAACTGTAAATTGTGCTCCTTCTTCTTCCACTCCCCTTCAGCTCGGTGGAATGCAAGCACTGTGAGCTGCTGTTGAGCCAAAGTGAGAAATTGTATGGTGCGAATGCCCCAATTTAGGAGTTGTTACTCAGCATTAAGAAACTTATGAGGACTAATGCGTCTCCATCACGAAAACCTTACACATTTAAAATTTAAAAAATTACTAAATTGGTATTATTCATGTCATATAAATAATTCATAACTTTATCAAGAGAATTACTAGTGAAACAAATTGCTAATGTTTTAAGAGAAAAGAACACTAGAACTGGAGTTACCTTGACTATGATGGCTTTAAGTGAATGATTTACTCTGTGATGCTTTCATTTTTTCATCTACAAAAAGGAGCTGATATTGAAGTCTTTTATTTTCTCATAAGATGGCTCTGAATGTCAGGTGATATTAGGGATATGAGGGATATGAGAGATTTAACAAATATGAGACCTTTTTTGGAGATCTTTTCTTTATACCGCTCACCTCCTAGAGAATCAAGAGGCCAAATATAAAGCTTAATTGTTAGATCTCACAATAACTGAAAGTAAATAGGAAATTGTTAACTCTTAATGAGTAGGAAAATACTCATTGTCTAAAACTCATTCACAAATATTACAGAAATATACCAATAGTAGTTACAAGTCAGTAATTTCTCAATATAGCCACTAGATGGTAACATTCTCCCAAAAATTGTCCTCTATCCACAGGCCATCAGTGAGACTTAATGCAAATATGAAATATGGTTTTGGTTCTTCAATGAAATAACTTCAGGACACATCCTGAACCAAGAAAACACATACAATATTAAGTAATTGGACTCCAAGTTATTATAATATCAAAAATATTTTTAAAAAAGTGATTCCATTATTCTTTCATTCATTTTGTTTTTGGCTGCTAAACAATTTAAAGATACATAGGAATAAAACAGAGCAAGGAGAAAAGACGTACTGAAAACTTAGATGTGAATGACCTAGCCAACACACTGGGGTGTCACCTTCTGATTTCTAACATGTTCTAAGCCATCCCTTCATGCAGGTCATCCATGGATCTGGGGTTTCTCCAGAATCCCACCTTTTCAGGTCTTGCCCCAAGTCACACTTTCATTTTTCCCTTGACCCAAGGGACAAAGAAAACCTCTGCCCTGTGGCTCTTTCTGCATCTCTGCACCACTGTGCATATCTTGATTTAGCACCGTCCCTTTGTCCAGTGCTAATTTCTCTGTCTCCACCTCGTGGTGAATTCAATGGCACAGGGGCTGGAGCTTTAGCCTGTAACAGATGAGGAACTAGTGATGGTCTCATGTGTGAACCTGAGATTACTTACCTGTGCCACTCTGCTGTCCTTTGTGTCAAGATACTACTTGACTTACCCAACATTGGTCAAATCAAATGGCCATCTTGACTGAGATCTCCCACACCTTTACAAGGTTGGCCACACCCTTGTAGACTCAAGCGCTGAAACAAAGCTTCAGGACAGAGTTTCAATCCACTGGAATATCTTTTGTTTTTTATCTTCCTGAGGCACTGGGGTCCTTAGGTTGTACATGGCCTCACCTTAGCCCCTGTCTCACCACATGGGTGTACCCATCAGGAGGTTTTTTTATCCATTTTTTTGTGAATGGAAAAAACCTTGTTCATTTAAAATTATTATGTTATTTGTATGACAATGATGTAATATGAAAAAAAAACATAACTATATAATCTTATTTCAAAGCTTTTTTGAACCCATTTTATTATTCATATCTAAAGATATGTATAAAACCAAATATTGTGAGTCATGGAAGTTGAAAGGGGTTTGAACAATGTGTAGGAAATACTCCTTTATGGTGCTATTTGAAAGACTCTTATATGAAATTAATACTGTTGCCTGGTTCTCAGAATTTTCTTCTCTTTCGCTAATTTAAAAAAGCAAATTAATTGAAACTTGCTAAGTTAGTTGCATGAGAAGTGGGTTTTCTTAATCTCATTTCTGCATAGCATTTGGATTTGTGTGAAGGTTTATTCAATATCAGAATTACTATTAAGAAGTATGTAAGTACACAGCCCATCACCACTGATTCTCTTTGACTGCTTGTGGTATGTATATGTATATGAAGAGAGCAAGCATAGAAACTGCATCCCCAAGGAAGAGCAAACCAATAAGAACATGATGGCTATACATTTTTCAGACTGGCATCAAAATCCTGATTTTGAATGAATAATTTAAGTAAACATCTTAGCTTTGGTTGTAGTGACAGTGTTTATTGAATTTTAAAAGCAATTACTAAGCTTTATTATGTTATGAGTCATTTTTATATTGTAATGGCAGCAAGAAAAATCATAAGAACAAGCAATATTTATAGCACTTCACAGTTTGTAACAAGCTCTTTTATGTACTCTGTTTTATTTGATTGATGTAACGTTTTTCCAAAGGCAAACCAGGCACATATAACTATGTATAGAAAAGGGACTAGAATCTCATGGACTTTTTATGTATTTCGTTTATGAATGTTTTATTTGGAAACTTTTTATCAGTAAATGAAACTAAATTTTAGAGATACTGGATAGAACATTAATTAGCTTGGGTGTCATTAGTTTATTATGAAAGAGAGACATGTACATTATTTACATGATGAAAGATTTCAGAATTTCAGTGGAATGGGTAGCTTCACATGATGCCTTTCCATAGTGACTTATGTCAGTCTGCGTACTTGCCAAGACTGTCATCATCACTAAATAAGAAATAATCCTTGTCATCTAGGATAACTTTGGTGCCTCCATATTCTGGGAGAATATGGTTCATGCTAACTGGTTGAATCTTTCCACCATTCCCTTTGGAGCCCCATCCAACAGCTACTACCGTTGCTGGCCATACTTTTCCTGGAGATTTTTCTGGAAGCACAATGCCTCCTTTGGTCACAGTTTCAGCTTATGCCTTTCAACTAATACTCTGTCAAAGAAGGAAAGAAAGTTTCTAAAGGTCTGTCCTGCCATGGTCCCTGACACACAGCTTCTGCTCTGCTCTAACACCACTGCCAAAAGGGAATCCGATGGATGTAAGGGACTTGCTTCACATAAAAGAGTGAATCATGTGGTGACGCTTAGCTTGCAACCCTGGCCTCTGAGTTCTGAGCCCATGTGTTCTCATATTCATTAGGGGCCAGAGCTGAGGGGGTTAGTCTTATTTCTGTCACTAAGTGTCATGTAAGATTTAGCACCTAAGTACTTTTGTGTGTGTGTGTGTTTTAAGGAAAGGTACAGGCAGGAATGAAGGTGAGCAGAGACAGGCAGGGAGAGAGAGGAGAAAGAAGCATTTATTTATTTAAGTTAATTGTTTATCCTGGTTGGTCTACATGTCTCCAGGTCTTGAACCTGGTGCCTTGGCACATATGTGGACTGCACTCAAATGCTTCTCCACCAGGGTGCGCCATAAACACTTTTGACTTCTATTTTCTTTGTTTGAAAAATAGATGATTTTTCTCTATTTCTTCTAGCTGACAAGATTGCTGTGAAGTTATTGAGACAGTTAAATCCTTTCTGAGGCATTAATGTGATCTCTTGAAGACAGAGTGGGGGCTTTTATAATTGATCCTTTAGAACTGTGAAGCCAAGATCACTACTTATTTGAAGAAGGGGCTGTCTTTTAGGTTATGGTGGCCTTAGCCCAGGTTATACATTATTAAAAGTTTGGGACCTGAAATCAGATAAAAACAAATTTTAATATTGTTTCAACTTTTACTGGTAGTGACTATTATTAATAATAGCATTTTAATTGACATATGTATCTATTTTAGGGGAACTTCAAGTTAAGCAGTTGACAAAATTTAAAAGATATTTTAATCTGCAGTAGATAGATGCAACTTTGATAATCACAAAACATTGTATTTTAGCTTTACAAAAATCTTTGGATAAAATTTTGAATGAAATTGCTGCTATAGCCACAGTGTGGCACTCCTTACTTACTTAAGACATTTTATTTCAGATTTTTTAGTAAATTAAGCTTTATAAAGTGCCATACTATATAAGTCCTGGGAATTTCATTGTGCTTTGTGACATATTCCTGAGTCTTTTAATGATTTTCTGCAATGTTTTATAAAGATTAGCATGGTAATTCCCAAACAATTGAAGCGTAAAAACTTATCACTGGATCTTGTAACATCAAATCCAGGAAACACTGCAGTTTCTTTCTTTTGATGTGTAGATGTGTGTATGCACACATGTGCAGGGGACAACTTAGCAATGAAAGACCAAGTTGCGAAGATTCCAGCAATCTACTTACCCAACCCTCCCCCAAAGCCAATGCGCCAGTCAGCTGCCTCACTTCCAGAGCTGCATTATCCTTTGTGCTGTAAGCAGACCATTGTCTATCAGCCACAGAAACGTACCAAAAGTCTTAACTGAGAATAGGTGAGCCCAGACAAGAAATACTATTTATTGACCCCTATTCTATTCAGATTTCTGGGATCCATGAAATCCAGACATGACCCACAAGTCCTCACCAACGAGAAGTTGCTTAGAAGGAACTCTAGTTTTTCCTACCAGAGACACCTACTAAATGATGTGAAGGAGACAGAGTCATTAGGAATATCTAAACTGCCATGAACAGAGAGAGTCATGGCAGCTTGCTGGAGTGTGAAACAGCTAGAAGACTAGCGTCTCAGGAAATCTAGCCTACAGGTATCACATGGGATGCAGAAGGTGGAATAGCACCAGGCTGAACTTGGTTTTGCCAGGTTAAAGGAAGGATGAAGGAGAATCACCTGTATCTCCAGCTCTAGGGTCAGCTGCAGACATCTGCAAGACCCCTGCTCTCAGTTGGGCACCTGCACTCAGACAGACTGTTGGTACTGGAAATACAAACGACATGCTCGCAGTTCTCATCTCCAGGTAAATACACACTCGTATGAAAATGTACACAAGCACAAATAATCGTGCTATGAACCCAACTCTGCAAAGTTCCTTGACAAAATGGAATCGGTACCTTGGATTATGCGATTATTTTTACAAGATACAGAAGGATCTATGTTTGAAATCACATTATGCGTTTAACATTTGCTACATGCTAAGGGTCATGATAAATCATTCATACAAATAAGCCTAATTCTAACAGCACTCCTGAAGAATAGGTATATTTGTTTCTTTATATTCCACATATATGGGAGACCATTGTTACTTGTCTTTCTCCATCTGACTTATTTCACCCAGCATTACCCCCTTTAGGTACATCCATGTTGTTGCAAATGGCAGGATTTCACCTTTTTTTCTTTAATGGCTCAGTCATATTCTTTTGTGTGCATATACCCTGTCTTCTCTATCCACTTACCTGTTGATGGGCACTGAGATTATTTCTATTTCTTGATTTTTGTAAATAATGCTGCAGTAAACATGCTTGTGCATTTATCTCTTTGAATTAGTGTTTTTAGGGTAAAGTACATCAGTGGTATAATGAGATCATAGGTGGAATTTCCATTCTCTTTTTTTTTTTGAGGAATCTCTATACTGATATCCATAACAGTTGCACCAACTTACCCTCCTGCCAACATTGTAGAAGGGTTCCCTGGTCTTTAAATCCTTACTAACACTTGTTATTTCCAGTCTTTCTCACAGGTTATCTCATTGCTGATTGGATTTTCATTTCCCTAGTAATAAGAGATGAGAAACATCTTTTCACATGCCTATGGGCAAGGATAGTTATTTTAATTCTTATTTTGCAAATGAAAAAGTAAGACTGATCAGTCACAAACAGATCTTTCTGATTCTAAAACTCATGCTTTGAAAATGTTGGTTCCAAGCATTCTGACTCTAGCTCCAGTAATCTTGTCACCACCCAAAGAACAAATGAATCACTGAGGAAAATCATCAATTACTATGATTCCAGAGGTAGGAGAAAGGGGCAAGCATGGAGTGAAGATTAACACTGACTTGAGGGACAGGACAGTGCATCAGCCATGCATCTAATCATTGTTGTTGATCAACAATAGGCCAGGACTCGTTCATTCTCATATGCAGGGTTACAGTGAGAGCTCATTTTCCTTATCTAATATGTTGTGAATGGCTCTACATTTGGGTTAGAGACATGGAGTCCACAGAGCATGACCTTCAGTGAGGCAAGAAGTCAGTATGTGATGGGTGAGAAAAACTTGGGTAGAAACGATTCAGGCCCACGTGTTCCTCCACTGGTTTCTAGCACATTCTGAATTCCACACGATGGACCAGAGCCATCACATGACCTGGCTGCTTCTTTAAGCACATTTCCTATCATTTCGCTCCTCCCTCTTCTGCTCCAGTCACACAATCTGCAGATCTATCAAGTTCTTTCCTATGTCGGGACCTTTGCACATGGCTTTCCTGCTGCCTAGTTGTCCCTTCTTTCTCCACCTGCATGGCTAGGCTCCCTGGAGTCAGGTTCCTGTTCAGGTGGTGTTCATCAGTGAATGTATAAAGCAACAATACAGGCTCTTGCCCCCTTTGACAGTTTCCTCCATCCACCTTTCACCATCATTCATCTATTCATCTGCCTGTATTTGTTTGATTATTGATGTATTGTGGGTTGGCGGAGGGCTTGCCTGCTTTGTCCACTTTTGTAACTTCGATGCCCAGAATAATAAATATTCTTGATGACACTGAGGTGATTATTTTGCTTATAGAGTGGAAAGGATCCCCTTCCCCCATTTCCATGAAAGAACTACAGTATATAGTAAAGTTTTGAGCACTTACTGTATATGCTAGAATGGTGTTAGAGAGCAAGAGTGTCCTTTCAAGGATGTCAGGCGAATAAGTAGTTAATTATAGAGCAGAGTAATAAGGATTCACTTCCAAGGTGGTCTAGGTGAGCATAAGATGGGCACCTAGCCCAGGTCTAGGGAATCAGAGCACACAGCCAAGAGGAGATGGCATCAAAGCTGAAGGACAAGTAGAAGTTAGCCAAGCAAAAAGTAGAGGGAAGAATATTGCAAACATGTATAAAGGCAGCTAATTCCAAACTAAAGTCACATGAAAAACATTCTTTTAAAGGTTATTATTATTTACTACTGATCAAGAATCTCACATTGAAAATGTATTAAGACACTCACTAGGCATTGAAAGGTTTATCTTCTCAATTTACCATTGCTTCAAAAGTGTCATTTTCTGACCTAGAAGAATCAAGATTTGAGGAAAGCGGACCTGGATTTAAAATCCTGTTCATTTGACAGCTGAGTGTTTGAGCCAAGAATTCTAAATCCAAGTTTCCAGCTGTAGAACAAGTACACCGTTACCTGCCTTATTATGTGGCTATGGGCCTTCGTATAGCAAATAAAATGTCCCATTGGATGCCAG
Source organism: Solenodon paradoxus (assembly GCA_004363575.1). NCBI lineage: Eukaryota > Metazoa > Chordata > Mammalia > Eulipotyphla > Solenodontidae > Solenodon > Solenodon paradoxus. The sequence continues at coordinate 32,174 of RJWH01001956.1, read as the reverse complement.
GAGCAATTTTGGAACTAAAGTTACAGTGACAAAGATAGGTAAGAACCCTGTCACTTGGGATTCTTCTTCATTCGAAGACAGCTACAGGGTAGAGGGAGGAGCAGACATTTTGGTAATAGATCAAACAGAAGCTAGTGATGTGGGAACATGAAGACCAGCTGAGATACAGAAGTCAGAGGAGGATATGTGACATAGAGGTTTTCTTAGAGGAAATCTAATGTCAACTGAGACCCTGGAGTAGGAGATGCCAGTTGGGGCGGGGTGTGGGAAAACATTCTAAGCAGAGTGAATGGCCAGTATCAAGGCTTGGGCTACCTGTTCAGTAAATTTGAGCCGATGGATATAAGGTGTGTATTAGCCGAAGCAGATGCACACAGAGTACACCTTGGGTCAGAATCAGATTATAAAGTTTGTTTCAGGTTAAAATTAGTGTATTTCCCCAGCCTCATTGAGGTAATTAAAAAATCAGAATATATTTAAAGTGTAAAACATGATGATTTGATATATGTATACATTTAAATGCTTGCCACAATCAAGTTAATTAACATATCCATCACCTCACATGACTACTTTAAAAAAATTTTTTGTGAGAATGCTTAAGATCATCTCTTAGAAAATTTCAAGTAAATAGCATAGTATTTATTATAGTAACCATGCTGTATATTAAACCTTCAAAACAGTTTTATTAATAGAATTAATAAAATCAGAACTAATAATTCTATTAAATATGGCACTGTTGATAATGATATTTCTAGTAACTCATTTTTAGAAGATGTTAGGAACAAACATCTCTTTGATTACCTGACACAGATCTGCTGAAGAAGTTATTAAATTTGGTGAGCATACCTATCCCAGGGACTGAGGAGGATTATGACCCTAATTACCATAATTCATCAACTCTAAAATTTCTTCATGTGTAAGATGTGCCGAAATTTTTTTGCACTAAGAAGAAATGCTGCAAATAAGTGCTTGTTTCAGGGAAGATTTTTGTTATTTCGTATTGACACAAGAGTTCTTTTGAACTCAATTAAAATGTAAATTTTTATTATGTATCACTCTTACAAATGCATAAACAGATATATTAAGTGAAATAATTGGGTAAATCATTTCCTAAAACATCTTCATATTTCAAGTCCCTTTTTACATTTTTCAGTCTTGAAATCCATTTTTACATTTTTTTAATCTCAAAATCATTGAGATCTATATTTTGCGTATCCTAGGATTTCATGAAGATTTCTTTTAAAAGCTTTCTTTAGAAAGCATTCCACTATTGTTACTAGGATTATCTTCCAAGATGCTGTTGGAAATATCAATGCTGAAACTTCTTGATTGTACCAGGTATCAACGGAAGGCTTTTAGACACCAATTATAATTTATATTCTTTGCCCAAAGGTCCTGAATTGGTTTATTGATGATATACAAAGTATGACATGTAAGTATTCGGTCTCATTACAGGAATAATAATCAAATGTATAGATTTATTTATAGTCCATGATAACTACATGACGATTGCAATATGCCCAGCAGTGGTGATAACAAATCAGTGATAATAAGGTGCTAATTTGAGAGAGAAAAAAATTTGCAAAGGGTATGAGGCTTAAAAATGATGAAATATGAAAAGTGAAAGGATAGTTTATCAGATTACCACAGAGTGAACATTTATGTATATAACTTACTTTGCTTATTTTTCAAGGAATCTAGTTTTTTCTTGCAAACTTTTATAGCAGGAAGGTGATCCTATGTTGTATAAACCAGTATATTCTGGTTTCTAAGAAGATGAGTGATGCCAGCTAACATGAACCCAGTACTTCAGTATATACTGGATAGTCTTAAGTAATTTGCAAATATTACCTCATATCATTCTCACAACTACCCAGAGAGGTAGACATATTATCTTCAAGTTATCATTGTGGAAAGAGATGAATAGAAAAGCTGCTCAATAGTACTGAGCCATTAAGTAGCAGAGTTTGTACTCAGTCTTTCTGCCCTTTTCTATAAACATGCCATAAATTAAAAAAGAAAGCATTCACAACTCAGTTTATGCAAGTTGTGATTATTTCACAATATGTGGTCTGTTTTGAATTCTAAGTCTCGTTTTTTTGAGTATTAGCTTTACACTTGATCCCCACTCTGTCCCTGGATTTTTGTTTAATTTCTTCCTTAAAAAAACAACCTTCTGTGACATTTTGGTTGAATACTTCTTGTTTGTGAGGGACTGTTCTGTGTGAAGTAGACGACAAAGCTTTCTTACCACCACACACCAGATGCCGTAGCTCCCTCTAGTGGGTATAATGTCTCCACATATTGCTAATTGTACTTGAGGGACAGAAAGGTCATTGATTGAGGACTCCTGGGTTAGAAGTTCAGGCAGCACAGATTTGTTTTTTAGGAATTGGTTCACTGATAGAGTATTTATTTTACAGAATATATGATTTGAACTCTACAATGAGTAGGTAGCTTGTCATAGAGATTTCACTCGAGTGAAGAATGGATGCCTGGTGAATTTTGAGTCATGCTGGCAGAGGGAGGAATACACAGGGGCGTTGCTAACAGTTTCTTGCTGGGCTTATAGACTATTTTGAATAGAGGACTTTCTCATTAGTATGGAGTTAAAGATGGATTTTTAAATAATTAGAAAAAGAGGATGAAAGACAATTATATACATTAGTATCTTTATGCTAAGCTCCTGAAAGAACATATGTTGGTAACCTCACTGATAAAATACTGCTTAATAAGTAGCATATGGTAGAACCTATAAAGTTTTCTCATTTTTAAGCTTTCATTCATATATATATATATATATATATATATATATATATATAACCTGAAGCAAGAGAACAAATGAGATACAATTAGAGGGGGTGTTAAGTAGGACTGTGCTAGAGGCAGCTGCCTCCATGTTACCAATTCAGAATTTCACCTTTCAGTCAGATTCTGATTCTGGGCAAGTGACTTGCCCTTTCCTAATTGTGAGATCAGGATGATGAGAAGTATCTACTGTAGTGCCCCATGAGACTTAAGTAAAACAATTATGTAAATACTTAAGGTTTGTTTCTGGCACATAATAAAATGCATACACACATTTCAATAAACATTACTGTACATGAGAAATTAATAATATTCAATTTCAAGTGTGTTGGAAGAAAAAGACTAAATTTCACCCCTAATGTCTAATTAGTTAATATTATTCCATCCATGATAAATCGAGGCTCCTCCTTCTCTCTCTCTCTGTCTCTCTCTCTTTCTCTCTCTTTCTCTCCATGATCAACTTCTACTTTTTTTCCTGGTATCAAAATTCTTCTTTGGGGCTTTTAAATACTTTCAGGATCAGGCCCTATCCCATCTTTTCATTATGTAGGCCTACCTGCCAAAATATATTCTCTAGCCTATTCTTCTTCCTTTTTTTAATGAAGTAAGCACTCTGTACACATATCCTCTTCAGAAACATTCTTTTTCTCTAACAATATCCTTCCTTGTCTCTTTCCATTCATTCCTGCTACATCCAATTGGTATATGAATTTCAAGTCTCATTCTCTCCAGAAGATTCAACCTCCACTGGGCTGACCATACTACTGTTTTAAATGAGACAGTACTATTATTTTTCATATTTACCACCCATCTTGTCTTTTCCTATTTCCTGACTATGCTGCAATTTTAATATAACTGTCAGTGTTGTCCTGTATTCTTTTATTTAAAAAAACAGGATCATCTTTAACCTGGTAAATAGGGAGAGTTGAGTGGCCCCTTGCCCAGTCTGTGGAGGGGACCCAACAGCAGCTGTCCCTTTGGATCCACATTAAAGACAGTCCTTGCACGTGCTGACTGTGGTGGACTACGGCTACTACAGCTGTTCTCTGCCCCTATGAGGAAACAGGAGCCACACAGGAAGAGGATTCCCACTCACCCTCCCTCCCCTGCCATACGTGCCTGTTTCTTCAAGGGGAGCAGAACACCAAAGCATCGTTGAGCTGCAGGTAAGTACTATGAGGGTTATCTCTGGTACTGTGGGGGTTATCTTGGGTGCTGTGTCAATTATTGGGCATCTCTGGCACTGGGATGGTAAAGTGACATGTGTTTTAGCCAGACCATTTAGAGCACGTCTTATGGGGGCTCAAAATCTGTTTTTTGAATAAGATGCCAAAATTCTTTGCACCGACCCTGGCTATTTGTAGGAACTTCCACCAGACCACGTGTTACTGTATGAATGCCCATTGGCTTTGCATAATATTTACTTGTTGCTGGCATGGGTGCTCTGCTTCTGCTCGGAAAACTCCACCTCTTCCCTTGTCCCTTAGCCTCCAGCACATAACCCTGTTCTGTTTTTGCCATCCCAATGTCCAATTTTCGTCTCAAGGAAATATGGTCAGCCTAGCCTCTACTGACTGATTATCTATTCAAGTGAGGATATTTCTGAAACATTGTTTACATTTATTTAGTCTCTATAGAATCTTCAAATTTTTCATCTTTTTGTTAGTTCACCCAATAGTATTTTTCTAGAAATTTGTCTACTTCACCAAAATTTTCTAGTTGGTTAATTCATTTTATATTCTTCAAAAATGTTGTGGAAGATTTCTCACTTTTAAAAATGTGAACCCTTTGGAAGTCCCACAGAAGTATATGTTTTCACTCTTTATTAGCATGTTTAATCAGACGGCTTTCCTTCAGGCTCTCTTAGAGAGTAATTGCACTGGGGCTTTGATTGGGAGGGGAGATACCAGGATATTTTGGAGAGGAAATGGGCCAGAAGACTTCATAGTTAACTAGAGCAATGAACATTTGGAGGTTTAACAAAGAGGTAAGAAAATGTCAGAAACTTATCTCTTTAATATATTTATCTCTGTGAGGAAAAGGTAAAGAAATGCAATCCAGCTCTTCTTCATCCTGAATAGTCCCTGTCATCGGCATACCATCCCAGCTTTGATAATTGTAGATCAAACAATTGGTGACAGACTATCATGATACCCATTCTCGGTGTGTAACCGTGTGTGTGTGTGTGTGTGTGTGTGTGTGTGTGTCTGTGTTTTATACACGTGGTGATGGGAGGTGGGTCAAAATAATTTGCTAGCCTCCTAATAATCACATTAAAAACTAACCATAGTAAGTTGAAGGTCATTTCTTTTGTGTTGCATGTTGTTATTTTTCTCTCTTCAATTAATTTTGAATTTCATGCAGAGCTCTGTTATATATATGTGTGTATATATATACACAAATAATGTATATATACACATATATGTATATATTATTAGGCATAATATATCATACATAAAATTTGGCAATAAGCCATTGTTAATTAAAATATAATATACAGCAACAGTTGAATATAATTCAACTCTTCTATAAATTTTTTTGCAAATGCCTATGTTCAGTCACTGGGTACAAAAATGAAAAAAGGTGACAGGAACTGTGAGTCTGTTATAAACCATAAGTCATTGTTGGGGTACAGAATTTCTTAAGATTTTAATTTTTACTTGGAGTAAGGAGTCCATAACCATCCATTATGGAGGTTGTGAAGTTCTCAGCAAATTGTTTCTTATTAAAAATTCTTTTTCATACAACTGAGATGACCTACAAGGCATTATTTATCATTGGTGAAGTCTTTGTATGCCTTAGAAAATTGTGTTCTCTAGCTTCTTGTTAAATATATAGCCTAACACTGAAAAGAGAATGATTTAGAAACATAATTTGGCCAAAATTGCTGTTTGTCTCCATTTGGTTGCACATAGGATTTATTATATGTAATATACTATGTATAATGTATATTATATGTAATATATTACATATTTATTATATAGTATATATTTCTTTTTATTATTCATTATGAAATGTCAGAAAAATAAGTGAGGAGACTGAATAACTCTCAAATGAATTGTGAGCCTGTAACTAAGAGACTAAAGGAAATGAGACCAGGTTTGAGAAGATAATACTATCTAAAATCAAATGTCTTAAAATATAATCTAGTTCATCTCTCCAAGTCAGAGGTATCAGTATAAACTTTTAAAAAGTCTTCAGAGCTTATTGTATAACTTACATAACCTTTACTTATTTAAACTACAATTTAAATACTTTTTAAATGTTTGCTCTTGAGATGAAATAATCCTGAATTTAAGAGTGGGCCCAAAATCTATGACTGTGTCCTCATAAGAAGAGGAAAAGATGGACCACGATAATGTGGTACACAGCACAGAAATATATGAGCATAGTTATGTGCTCTTCAATGACTTGTCCACCAAAGACAGACCATATATGTGACAGTGGTCCCTATATACAACCTAGGTGTATGGTAGGCTATACCTTCTAGGTTTGTGTAATTACACTGAAATATTTTCACAACAATTAAATTGCCTAAGAAGATATTTCTCAGAATTTATACCTGTCATTAAGCAACACTGGAATGGTATATTATTTAGCCATATAACTGGAATGGTGTATTATTTAGCCATATAAAAGGACTTTTTTTTTTTTTTTTTTTTTTTTTTTGCCATTTGCAACAACATGATGGACCTTGAGGGAATTATGCTAAGTTAAACAAGACAAAGAAAGGAAAAATATTTTATGTTCTGACATATGTAGAACCAAAAGAAAACAAAACCAAAACCAAAACCATGACCACCCAAAATAACCCCTCAATTTAAATTATTTCAATTATAGCTCAATTAGAAAACATAATCCATGGTACCCACAGGATTAAACAAAGTGATGATCGTCTTCCCATAGTCTCAATGCAGAGTCCACTTGACTTCTCAAAACTGGGAGATAATTCTATTATTGGATTGCAGCTCAAGAAAATCTTGACCAAAGTGGCAATTTACACCAATTTAGGGAATTGCGTAAATACAGCAAGTAGAAAAATGGTTCTATATGTTTTAAATCATCCATTGTAACTAAAGCAATAAAACAGTGTTTTAAAAAGAGGAAAGGAAGCAGAGACACAGGAAGGGAGGCCAGGGAAATGTAGGCAGAGACTGGAATTGCCTCTAAACCAGGGAATTCCAGGAGCTACCAGCAGGTGGAAGAGGCAAGGAGGAATTCTTCTAGAATTTTCTGAGAGAGCATGGTCTTGCTGACACCTTGACTATGGACTTGTCACCTCCAGAACTGCATCAGAATAAGTTTCTGGGTTTTCAGTGAAATTCCTGTTGTGTAGTTCTTGGTAGCAGGAGCCTAGGCGATTTCTGGTTCTTCCACTTGTGGGGGTCTCCCCACATCACTCTCATTTGTCTGCTCTTTGATCTCCTCTTGGCTCAGTGCATGTCAGCTCCCTCCCCATCACCTTCTATCCCATGCTTTACTTTATTTCTGTCATAGAACTCATTACCCTTGAGGTGTTATCTTTATTTTGTTTATTGCCTATTCCTTTTCTCTTTCCTGTTAGAAAGTGTGAACACAAGAGCACATTGGAATATGAGCACAAGAGCACACTGGAATGTGTGAGCACAAGAGCAGGGCTTCGATATGCTTGCCCAACTCTCTCACCAGCACTTAAGACTATAATCTGATATCTCATGAACCCTCAAAGATTTTCCGTCATCTGTAGGAACATGCAGTAGAGCTCAGTTGTCCAAAATTGTGGGTAAATAAGCAACACAATTGTTAAAATCCATTACAGTCACAACAGATAGTTAAAACATGATGAATTATTCATACCAAATAAACAACCAATTGCCAAATATGCTAAGGTAGCTCAGCTTTGCTGTGTTTACCATAGGGTAGAAAGCACATGGACTCTGAACTGAAAACACTCAACTTCTAACATCAGCTCTTTCTTATGAGCCTGTTGTCTTGAGGATGTTGGGAAATGTTTACCATGTGAAGTGGCTGTGGGCTCAAAATGGAAACATTGCACTGAAGTACCTCACCCACTCTTTACTTGCAGCAGAGACTTACTTAATATCCTTTGAGGTCAGTCACAAATGGAAGAAACCAAAGCTGATCTAACATAAAACCATGCTTACTTAGGATACTTTGTGTATGTCCTTTGTAAATAGGATACACATATATATATCCTAAGTGAGTGTAACTGAACATTAAAGTAGTCTATATTACTTTAATATCATATACACACACATATATACATACATATATAATTGGTAATGAGGAAGGATTTAACTTCATTCTCTATTCTGTCCATTCCATTTTAGAATTCTTAGGGTAGAAAACCATTGAACTGTTTCTGTTTACTCAATGACAAGAACTGAGTCATCACATTATAAAAATACAACTTTTTGTTATCTTAAGTTTCTAGACTTCATTGAGATGATCTGTAGATGTCAAATAATTAAATCAGTGTTACACATTAAGGAGAAATTTCCTTGTGGGGTATAGTACAGTAATTATAACACATAGGTTCTGACTTGGAATGGAAGTTACATGTTAAAATGGGAATAGAAGTGGAGTAGAGAATTAATTTTATTTTTATCATCATTTTTTGCATTTAATACTCATTGAGTCAAATTTTACCTACAAATTAATATAAACCTATATATACAGGTTCACCATTCATCAAATATATGACAACACACCCTGCCCACCACCAAACAACCTAGAATTCTTCATCATTGTCTATTGGGTGCCCCCACAATTTGTTTCTACCCTTCCCCTCTGGCAACCTCAGTTTTATTGTCAATGTCCTAGTGCTGGTTTTTGTTTTGTCTGTTTATTTGCTTTTTTCTTTATATTCCGCATCAGAGTGAGATAATCCGTCAGTTTTTTCTCCTTCTGATCTATTTCACTTAGCATGATCCCCACTAATTATATCCATGTTTTCCCAAATGACAAGATTTCATCTTTTTTAAGGCTGTATAGAGAAATAGTTTTATATTTGCATTGACAAGTGATTTTAAATAACAAACTTTCTGTATTTTAGTACTAACATCTGTAAAATTAAAAGACTCGTCTAACTTAAGTACTTGGCTTTTTATGTGGTCCACACCACAGTTGCCGGCTCAGCTGCCTGAGCCACCAAGGCACACCCAAAGAATAGTCTTATAACCTGCTTCTTCATTGTGCAGTGAAAACAACACTGCCAATAGTTTTGTGAGGATTAAAGTAATGTGTATGATGGGAGACTCTAAAACTGTGTTTGGCATATGAAAGCTATCAAAATCTTTCTTGTTAGATTTTATCTGGCATAGTTCTGTCCTCATTTCAGGAAACCTAATCCATCTTCCAGCTTTTGTCGTCACTGGAGACAGATATTTCTGAAAATGTGAAGTTGTTAGGATGGCTGTTCATGATCACCTTTCCCAACTTCTCCTTTCAGGAGGAATTTTCAGCCAATAATCTTATTGAAGCAGGTTGTTTTACTTTTAGTCTAAGGAGTGTCATAGTCAGGAAGTCAATTGAGCCACAATGTGAAGATAAATGAAAAGTCTTCAAAAAATATATAACAGCCTGGCATAAATAGATACAATTTTAGATCTTTTTTCCTCCAAACAGAATACTTGGAAAAATATATGAACAAGTCATTTCTATTTTCCACTTGATTTAGCCACTGACAGAGTAGAGAGCTTTGTGCAAAACCAGTTTACCAGAGGAATCACTTGTATTCCTTGCTTACTAGCAGCTGTCTGGAGCTTAATGGAGGCATACAAAGACTCTAGTCTCTGTGTTTCGCTCCCCTTGACTGTGTGACTGTGTCCCTTGGGGGTCTCACTATCATGCCATCCTGCTTATCAACTGCTTAGCTGCATGCGCGCACCTGCGCACACCCACACCCACCCCCATACACACATTTTTTAAAGGAAAAGTGTAGGCAGGCAGACAGGCAGGAAGAGGAAGGAGGAAGAAGCATTTATTTATTTAGTTGTTCATCGTGGTTGTTCCCCTACCCGTGGGGGTCTCGAACCTGGGGCCTTGGGATGTATGTGCACTACCTCTGGTGGCTTTATCTGTTAGGCCAACAGGGTGTGCCTACCAACATGTTTAAACAAATAATAAATTTAACTTTTTTTCAAAGAATTTTCAGAACCAATTGCTCAGAGAAGAAAGTTATTTCCATTTTTTTGCATACGTTTCTGGCTTCAGTGCTAATGCTCTCTTCTTGTTTGCTTCCTTTGGAGTCTAGCTTATGCCAAATGGCTTTGGGAGTTTCTTGCTTTTGTAGCACACTGATTATGGAAATACAAGTAGGGTTAGCACAGATGCTGGGCTCACAGTATCTCTCATTACTGTCCTGTTTTATAAGATTGGATTATTTTTTTTTTTTTGATCCCAGAACAGGTTCTGGATAAAATTGTGTCTGTTAGAGGAGACACTTAACAAGCATTTCTTAAGTGAGTCTATCAAAATTAATTTGTCATTCTCTTACCTGTTTCCTCATTTCCACACTCCTAGGCTCCCGAGGTCCTGCTCTGCCTTTCTATTACACTCGTGACCTCATGCTTCATACATCTTTCTCGCCATCGAGTTTGTTGTCATCTTGCTTCTTGGCATTAACTCTACTGAAAACTCCAAATCCTGTGTGATGTGACTCCAGGACTCGTAGTACCAATGAAATAATCAGGTAAACTCCCCTTCATAGTCTTCTAGGTCTGTACTAATGTGTTCCCTTCCCATCCATTCTGCAAAGGACTGACTCTATTCCCTAAGATAACAACAAGTTGGTGGACTGATTATTTTTATGACTTATGGGTTTCTCCACTTCCAAATCTCACCTATTTCACCTTCAAATAAGGTCAAAATTCACTTGCTTGATAAGATTTTAGGGAAAATACTGCCATGCTAGAGGGCTGAGTATTAAAATTAGAATGTCTTGCTTCTTCTAATGTATTTGTCATGCAATGGTTAATTACACCCAAAAGGTATAATCTGAATCTTTTTCTGGCACCTGGAGGAGTATTAGGGTCAATGGACTGTTTGTGCCTCTGTTACAGCTTGGAATTGTGAATGCTGATTGGTTTTTGTTTTGTTTTGTTTTGAAATTATGTATATATATATATATATACATATATATATAATATGCTTTCTCTGTGCCAGTCTTGTAAATATTAACTTTTTTGAAATTCAAAACAATGAAAGATAGACACTATTATGATGCTCGTTTTACAGAAGTGGGAATAGGATCTTTTATGAGCCACAGAAAACTTGAGTAACTTTTTCATGTCACCTAGGTCATGATGAGCAGAGCTGGGCGGTGAGCCCTGGGACGCGTGATTCCAGAGTCCCTGCTTTTAACACGGCGATCTGCTGCTCTTGGAAGAGAACATGCCGTTCTCATAAGGATGTCTTGCATTTATGTGTTTGGATGTTGAGATTCTTTTAGCTCCCTCCCCAAATCATTCTCTGCTGGTATCAGAAAGGATTTTTATATAAAGGGAAAAAGTGATTCTGGGCAATTTCAATGGAAAAAGAATTTGTTGGAAGGTTTTAGGGTTGCTCAAGGAGTCATCAAGAATTCTAAAAGGTTGAACTTGGCAATAGTCCTTGGGGCAGGAAGGGAGAGACTATACAGCAAGATCACTCCACACACTCAATCCAGTGGAGGCACCGACACTCTCACTGCTGGTTACTTGGAGACACAGCATCATTGTCATGGAAACCACCACGGACCAAGTGATTTCTCCATTGTTCCTGCCTCTTCTGATGCAAGGTCTGGATAAGTGAACCTGGCCATTCTTATGATGCATGTACATCCCGGGACACACCTTAGCTACAGGCGGCTGGGAAAGTAGGAATCTTGCCTTCTCTGCTTAAAGCATAAAATTCAGGAGACTAAGTACACCTTGGTGGAGCAGCAGTTTGGTCCTCTGCCTCCATCTGAGGTAGTCCAAGTACATCCCAAGAGCCATGGTTCAAGTCCCAGGGCCAAGGGAAACAACCAAGATGAACAACTAAATAAAATAGATAAAAATGCTTGCTACTATCTCTTCCTGCTTGCTTCCCTCTGCACTCCTGCCGGCACTTTTCCTTTAAAATAACAAAGTTCAGGAGGTTAGGTATTTGTAAAATTAGGACAGACTTATTTGGGATATACTTACAATAAAATTTTATTTGTTGTTTGTGTGAAATTTAAATTTATCTGTACACCTTGTAATTTTTATTTAGTTTAATATGGCAAGCAAGAATGAAAGCAGGAAGGCAGCAGGCAAGAAGAGAGAGAGAGGATAAAGTATCATTTATTTATTTAGTTGTTCATTGTAGTTGTTTCTCTGGTCCAGAGCCATGAACTCAGGTCCTTGGGCTGTATGTGGACAGCTTACTAGGCAATGTCTCAGCACCCAAGCCAGGAAGGTGCACCATTTGTTTAATTTTAAGCCCCAAGGGAAGAGAGGTAGAAGAAAGGACAGTATTCTAATACTTAAATAGATTTCCAGTTAAAGTTACAATAAGAAATTTATCTGTTATTTTCATTATAACACCACTGTATTACTTAGACTGTCTGTACAAGACAGAGTCAGTATGAAAGTACAGACTTTTGTCAGTGATGATGCATTTAATAATCATTGCTAGAGAAAAGTGCATCACTAGTATCATATCTGATAAATACTGCAAAGGCATGTCATTTGAACTTCAGCGGAAGAAAATGGTCTTTTAGAAGTTGCTTTTATTTTAACCTGAATATAATAACCCTTCAGAGAATTCAGACCTGCAGGAGTTAATATGATTTGTTGGTTTAGGTACCATTGAAATATTTGTTTTGATTCCCCCAAAGCAGAAAAGCAGGTTCATTTATTCATTTTGTGAACAGCGACTACATGGGGAAGAGACAATGGAGGGTGGCCAAAGTAAAGCGACTGTTGTAATAATACTAGTCCATTTTCAGGCATCTATAGATTGTAGCAAATTCCTAGAAAATGCTCCAGGTAATTCATAATCATGTACTCTAGTTATCAGTTAAATGACTTATATTCACCTATTCCTTTGACGTCTACACATAATCAATGACATAATATGGATATTTACTTTTACTTTATTATACTCACAGAAAAAGCCTTGATCTAATGAGATATTTTAAGTCTCATTATCACTGAGATTTAAGATGAGAAAGAAGAGAATCAAAGGAAAATTGAGTGCTGACAAGAAATTCACAGTTGCGGTAAGCTTGAAAGGGAGATTTAGTTAGAATGAGTGACAGAGGGAAGGAAAAAAGTTGGTGACTCTAACTAGAAATTTCACAGCTCACTATTTCAAAAGTGAATCAGGATGGACAATGATGAAATTTATGCTCCAAGGACCTAGACATGAGGAATGAAATTCAAATTGAGGTAAAGAAGATTAGGAGGAAGCATAGCTTAGTTGTCAAAAGTCTGTTTTTGAGATTAGACAGATGGGTGAATGTCTAGCTCCCTGAGCCCTGTGCAAACTCAAAAACTCAAAAAAAATGCAATGCTTTAATCTCAGTGGTCTTATTTTTAGATGGAAAAATTCCTACTTTCAAGGTTCTTATAAGGATTTTATTGGGCTAGCATGAGGTAAAAGTTGACTTAATATTATGATGCTTATAGTAGAGAGGATTGAAGACCTTTGAAACAGAGACCTTGAATCACAGTCAAGTCCCCCCGATGACAGGAACCAATGGAGAGAGCAAAACAGTGAGCCTGGTGCTACCGTCCTCCGTACATTTAGAGAAAGGGCTCAGAACAGTTGATAGTGAAGGTAGTCTAGACTAGGTGACGTGAAATTCAAGGAAGGAGTTCTTGTGGAATGAAGACAGTCCCCACAGACCTGGAATTCACACTGAAGGCCAGGAGAACCGGGGACTTTCCTCATGGCCTCAAGTTCAGGGAGATGTGACTACAAATGGCACTAGTCTTTGGTGTCATCAAATGTCATGACTCTCAAAGAAGGGCGGAAGGTGTTGGATGGAGGAGAAAATAAAGGGAATGCTACGGTGATATAGGATGGTTAGCAAAGTTCTTACTATGCATTTGGACCCTACAGGGTACAGGACATTAAAGGGTGAAGATTTTTGAAATGAGAGGTTTCAAGGGAGTCCAAAACACTCAAAGAATTCAGGTTCAGTTAAGAAAGGGATGTCCTTTGTGTTTGGTCTTCCCATTAGAGATAGAGATAAAAATCAAATTTACTCCATTACAAACTGTTAAGATTCAGCCTTTCAAATATTGTCTAATGATCATTTCCCTTTCCCCATTCATCTTGGGTATTCCCTCAGTTTTACACTGCTCCAAAAAGATTGTTTTAGAAGGAGAAGAATGAGGAACCCTCTGGTGCTATCTTATGTATTTTTGACTTTGAACTTGCCCTAGTCCGAACAAATTAGGATATGACCGACTCTTTGCCACAGGGTATGTTCCAGATTCTAGTCCCAAAATACTTAGAAAATTGATTTACCAAGTTGTCGATGGGCATTTCCTCAGCTTATTCAGAACTGATTCACTACCCCTAGCTATTCTGCTGAGTGAAAAGATTTCATCAGTCATTGCACCAGAACAGAAAGAGATTAGCTTCCATAGCTTCAAGATAACCAGAAGTTACTCACAGGAAAATGATGAACTTGTTCATACGCTCCCACCTGTCTGGAATATTAACTGAGCAAAGAGCTTTGAAAATACGTAATTTTTTTTTTTACTTTACGGGAGCCTTGGAATGATAATTGTCATGTGTGAATGAAGCCCCTTCTTTTTACATTCAAAAACAGGTTATTGAAATAACACTGCAGTATAACATTTTATAGGTTTATTTCTTGTAAAACCAACTTTGGTGATGGTTTGTGATATAGTCATACATTTAAAGATGTATGCACCTACACTCCTAAAATGTAATGTGTGTAAATCAATGATACATTAATAAAAATAATAAATCTCCCTTTCTTTTCTCAAAAAGAATATAATTTTTGGAACAAAGAAATAGTCACTTTCCAATAACATTTGAGCTAATGGAATTCAGGTGCAATATGTTTGATATCAAAAACATCTGAATGTGGCTAGGATAGAATACCTTGTATTACTAATCAGAATTTTGAATATTTCTCTACACAATACTATCCTGATTTTATAGATGAGATAATTAAAACTTATAAAGTTTAAGTAAATTACCCAAGATAACACATTTAGTGAATTTTACATTCATAATTTTAACACACACTTTTTTCTTGGCACTGTACTGCCAATAATGAAAATATTAATGATTTATTCCAGAAACAAAATTGCAAGTATCATTCTATTAAAAGGAGTAATGGGAAGACCAAACACGTATTACAGATATTTATCTTTATGAATGCTGGTCTACTGGAAAGATTTTTCACCAGGTGTTTACAATTAGATGATGATCTTCTGATTATTATGAAATAATTAGGGTAACATGCACTATGACTTAATTTCCACATAGTTTCTTTCCAAGCTGGTAGCAAATGAGAATGATGCATTGGAAAATGTATAACATTGGTTAATGGTCTTAATAAAATTAGACAGCATTAGAAAGCAGAACAATTGGCTTTTAGACACAATTTTCAAACTGTTTTCACATATCCTCATGGAGTGGGGCAGAGTTAGCCAGGGTTTCAGGTAAGACACTTCAAGACCTTGTTTTCTCACTCAGCCTCTTGAGTCTTATGGTGTACAATTTCCAGCCTACTCTCTCAACACCTTCTGTGACCCCGAGCCTCAAGTGGGCTGCTTTCATGTGCTGACCTCAGAGTCCTGTCACAATACCCATCAACTGTGCCTCTCTCCCAGCTACCTGTCATTCTGATCTTTGAAATTAACTTTGAATGTGGCACCTCAAATGGGAGGTTTGCACAAATGTTCTTGGGGAATCACAGTTTTAGATGATTACCCTTCAAAAATTAAACTCTGATGATTTCAAGTGCAAATCAAAGAACACCAATGACTGAGAAATGGATCAGTTCTGATACATTTAATGATCCTACTTTGAACCCCTAAATGAATAGTTAGACAAGTTCTTGCAAGACCTATAATTAGTTTTCAGAATCAAAGTTTGCCCTCAAGCAATTTAAAATGAGTTCTGACTCTAATACATTTCTATGCTATTTCTGTGATCATTCTGGAACAAGGTGAATTGTACCACCTTCATGAAATCTCTCAGTTCCAAGTGCATCTTCTTTAAAGAACAGTAATGTTACAATTCATGTAATCTCCAGCTATTCTCTGATTTTTAAATGCATCATTAAATTTGATGGTTTGAATGCATGGTTAAACTTGAATGAATCTTACGTTGGTATTCCTTAGGTGTGAAGGTAAAAGCTGTTACTGGCTATGGGAAAAGCACGTTGAGTCAAATTTAACTTCTGTTTGTGTTTATTATCTCTTAAAAGGAAGTAAAACATTCTCTATTCATTATTTTGGGTATGCAATAAGCTACATACTTCAGCTTTTATTATTTGTATATTTAGTATAAAATACTTGCTGACTTGAATTTTCTGTGTTTTGAGATAAGTAGGCAAACTCAACCAGTATTAAAAATGGACTCACAGAAAGAAGACAAAATAAACATAACACTTAAGAGACAATGATAGGGTGTGTCTTGGTGACCTAGTTGGTAAGCCCACTGGACTTAGTCCACATACATCCCAAGGATCTAAGTTCAAGAACCAGGGCCAAGAGGCACAACCAAGATGCACAACAAATTAAATAAATAAAATGTTTCTTCCTCTGTTCCTGCATGCCTGCCTACTTGCCTTTTTTCCTGCCTGCACTTTTCCTTTAAAGAAACAAAACAAAACAAAAAACAAAAGAGACAATGGCAGCAGTTTAGAGGTCGAGAAAAGGAGTACTGTATTCCAATCAGGAATATGGGGTAGGGAGTCAATCAGTACTGTATTTTTTTGAGAACAGTTTGCATTGATGCAATGTTGGATACCTTTTTTTAGAACTATTGTGTTTAAATAAAAAAATCAATTAGCAATCCCTTCTCAAATAAGTCATTTAGAAGTAATGTGAAAGTTATAAGGTACACAGTTGATTCAAGAAAATACCCAACTCATGATTCAGTCTCTTTTTAGAAATATTTGTTTTTTCAAGTTATTCTCCTTCTTGTGTCTCTTGATGGTCCTCTGGACACAGCATGTTCTCTAGTGACAGCTCAGGAAACATCTCCCAATTCATAGGATCTTCTTGCTATGTGACCTCGTTATTCCCCATAAGGAAGTGGTATCTATGTCCCTTACCCTTGAGACTGGGGACCATTATCAGATATGGATGTGATGTTAGGCCACAAATGCAGAGACAGCTTCTTTCTCTTTATCTTGGGACTCTTGCTCTGGGATGCGGATCCCATCCTTCATGCTGTAAGGACACACAGGTCATATGTGGCGGCCTTGAGTTACTGGTTGGTTGACAGTCAACAATTACTACCAGATTTGTAAGGAAGAAAGCTTTTGAGATACTGCACCTGCAAGAAAGTCAATGGAGTAGAGCTGCTTATTCCAATCCACTCCCAGAACCAGGGAGAGAGAAATGATTGCTGGTATGAATGCTACATTGTGTGAGGTGGTTTGTTGTGTAAGATGATAGAATTGGACCTATCCAAATCAAAGGTCTTAAAATAAAGGCAAATGCTTTAATGGTGAAAAAGGAGTGCATTATGGAAACAAAAATATAAGAATACTATATATTATATCTTGTGAAAATAGAGAAGGGATTATAGAGCGTAAGAATGGATGCATTTGTACATGTGGTTACACTTAGCTGCTTTCCTTCCCAGTAAATGACTCGGAGTGATAAATGCCTCTAACATGCCTCCACATGTAGTCTTTCTTGTCTCTTACTGCACTAGGATAGGGCAGCTATATTTCCTGGCTTTCCTGGAGCAGTCCCTATCTCCATCCCTGTGGTCCCAGGTTTATTATTAATGACACAACCATCCTCTTTTTTGCTTTCAAAGGCATCCTTGGTTGAGCAACAAAGTATATAGTGATTGTGATCTAAGGGAACTCAGCAAGCACATAGCCACATCGGTCATTACTCTGTAAATCATTCTCACCCAACGGAAATGATGGCTCATTGTACAAATTGCCTTGTGTGGATTAGCCTTGAGAGACCACATTCATGGATCACAACTCTGTGGAGAACATAGTGGTTAAACTTCATCACATCATAGTTAGAAGTCTATGAACATTTGGGTTACATGACTGTCCATCACCTTCATACTGAATTTGCCAGGTCCGTGTATCCATTGTGATGCTAAGCTCTAATGAAGCATGATTCAAGATGCAGGCAATAATCAAGGGACTATCCAAGAGAGCATGCAAGATTCATTTATTCCAAGAATACCACATAAAGCTCACAACTTCCTTCTCTGAGGCTTTGCTGCATATTTCACAACAGACAGCAAAGAAATAGGAAAAAATCTTCAAGTACTAAAGCTCTGAAACCATCATTTACTACTTAGATTGGATTCTGCCTTGCTAAAAAAAATGGAAATAAAAGTCCAAAGTCAAGCAAGTTTGAAAAATGCCAATATTAATCTTGAAGCCTTAGAAATTGTTTGACTATGGAAAAATGAAAAGGGCTTCAAGAGTTGTGCAGAATAATACCCTCCGTTCAGGAAGAGGCACAGATGGCTCTTTGTTCTGCTTTAGAAAGATCCAAGGAAGGAAGCACCACTGTTTTTAACTTGATAACCTTTTCCAAGGTTATCAACTTTTACAGTAAAAATAACTTCTGTTTAGATACACCAAGACAATTTTTTAAAGTGTTTTCAAGTATAGCATCTCTGACATGGGGTAGACAAACACACAACTTATTACATGTTTTATTGAAAGTAAATTGTTAATACTGATAATAGATCTAACTCATTTTATATTTCTCCCATGACATTCAAGACTTTCCTAGTCTTCCTTAGATTATACATACAGAAAATTTTGGATGAAATTTCAAATCATACTTTCCTCAGTCTATGCTTTCTTCTAGAAAAACACTCAAAAGTCTTTCATCTAAGCTTCTATCAAACATTTTAAGTCATTATTTTAGTTTAATATAAGTGCCTCTTATAAGAGCTCCTTAAGTTTAGTTCAGAGTATTTTATCTTTCATATGAACAAATGTATCAACAGGGTACTCTGCTCATGGGGAGGTACTTAAATTCACAAGTATTCATACAAAATAATGTACAATTGACATACCCTCAGCATTTTACTTTTCAAAAACCACCTTCCTTCAGTTCAAATATGTAAATGACATTTGGACAGTTTCCATTAAAGTTGTTTCAAGCACTCACATTTCTGTAAATGTTTTAAATTAACAAATATCTTAAAATCATATATGTAAAATTTATGTGTTCCCTGTATATATGCATGAAAAATGATACATATTTAGATTATCAGAATATATGAAACTGCAAGAAGTTGGATAACACAAAAAGTGAAATTTAAGCTATTTTATATTATTTAAGAGAGAGGAGATGCATTTTAAATGCTTTTCAATTTTTATTTAGTTGTTTACACTGGTTTCTGTCCCTGGGATTTGAACCTTGAACCCATGGTTATGTGGCCTGTGCTCCTTTGGAGGCAATTGACCCAACTGCTACTACACCAGTGCATGCCTAATTTTATTTTCTGTATTTGTGATTTCTTAATGATGACACAATGACCAAATATATTGCCATAGAAAAGTCTCTACTAACAAACATTTGTATATATCTATCAGGATCTCCAAACTCAAAATATAGAATCAGAAGCATCTGATGTAAATCTTACTATTTTAGAAAACTAATTTTCTTTAGTGCTTTATTTTTTCAGTGATATTGAATAGTCTATGCTTTTTATAATATAGCTCAGAGAAGAATATATTAATCCACTTTTAGTTCATTATTTATGTGGAGAGAATCATAAATAAGAGAGCTAAGACACTGAGGCATGGGAGCTATCAATGACACAGTGTTGGGAGAATGATTTATTTCTCATTTTTAAGCACCAATGTTGAAATCTGTCAACCAGCTTGAAGGTCAACTATGAAAGTGTCAATAAATATGAAACCCAGACTTCATGCTGGAGAATAGTATCAAATAATCAGAAAACATTCACCTGCTTGGCTGAGATAATGAGGCACTCACAGAGACATAATAGTTTCACCTTATTTGCTTTTTCATACCTCCAAGTTCAAGGATAACACTCCTCTCACTCTGAGAGAATAATACATGTTTTTCAGTAGCTTGAGCCTAGGACTACGTAATAGGATTAAAACGAAGTCTCGTTTGTTTAACTGAACAGCATTTATTGAGCTTACACTGTGAATGGAGACCTTTGCACTAGGCTAGAAGAATTTCAGAAAGGAGTGGAGATGATGAACTTGAAAGAACAGGAAGTGGTGGCCATCTGGTAAGTTATGAGGGAGGAACTGACAATAGACAGAGTCAGAGGATTCAGGAAAGTCTTGCCTGGCTAGCACAAGCATCTCTCAGGTCCCAAATGCCTCTCCTGTCCTGCTCTTTGTTCTGGCTCTTTTTTCAATCCAAACTGCAGAGAATCTCCATTTCCAACTTCCTCATAATTCCTCTTTTTTTTTTTTTAAGCCTTCATTGAAGATAGGAATAGAATCAGGCATGCAAAGAAGGTAATCTAAAGCTATATATAAATGTACTTTAAAAAGTCCATAATTTCTTCTCTTTACCTGCCTATCATACCACACATAAACAAATACTAAAAGTGAAATGTAGTGTGATTTCATCTTTAGAGTTTTATCTGGTTTTTATCATGATCAAATCACAAATCAAAATTCTTGTGTTTTTTAGGCTTTGTGTCCAAAATCTGGGGTTTAGGATCTATGGTCACAATAGAGTCATCTCATTTATTTTTAGCTAAGAGGATTTTGTGAGCCCTGGGGTCTTAGTGGATAAGTTTGCCAACTCTGACTGGTTCAGTCCACATACATCCTAAGGATCCAGGTTTGTGATCCAGGGCTGGGGAGAAACAACCAAGATGAACAACTAAATAAAAATTAAAAAATGCTTCTAAAAATTGAAAAGAAATAATAGGAATTGTTAAATGCAAAACTATATTTGACTTTATTTTTATATTAGTATGAGACTTTTATAACAGAAGTAGGAAAAATATAGACTCTAAGCATTAATTGTTTCTAAAGCATGCAAAGTAATGTACTTGGTCATATGAAATAGTAGTCTAGAAAGGTTTGGCTATATATTAAATCTTTTTAATTTCCTGGAAATGCACCCACATGGATTGCTACTGAGGCCCTCCCTTGAAGGCCTAATCTTCACAGAAAATAGATAGGAGAGGAGGCTTCCAAACTAGCACTGCTGCAGGGCCCCTATGTCATTGGTTCCTAGAATTCCGTTGGGTTCCCACTGTTTCGATCCAATTTGTAATTCCTTTATAGGAAAGAACTTTCAGTCTCATGGTTATACATCTAACTTTAAGGGATAGTGCACTGTGAGGTATAAATATCATGATTATATAAAAGATAAAAGCATTTTGATATCAAATGTTAGAGTTAGGAAGTCCTTAAAGGCTCGTATAGCCCCGTTTGGTGCTCAACATAGGAACATTCATTCCTTCCATCAGTGGATCCTAACTCATTTCACAGACCCTTCTCACAATCTGATGGAACGTATGGATCCTGCCCCCAAACACATGCACATACCAAACTTTACAGTCAAACAAGATTCATTTGAATCCTGAAGGCCTTTAATTTTTAAAACCTTATTGAAAACATACTACCTATGTGTCAAGTACCGCACTAGACATTTGGAAGCTATCAGTGAATCCCTGCCTTCATCGACTTGTGTTTTCTGTTGCTCATATTGCTGGATTTCCCTTAATCTGAAAGCAATGTTTTGAACATTAGTACTTAAATTATGCATTTCCATGGGAAGCCAAGAAAATAATTAACTGTTGAAACTGTTGAACCATGCCATTCTCGTCAATATGTGAATTATAAAAATAAGAGTTGTGTAATGCTACAGTATGGGTTGTTAATTCAAGAGGCCATCTGCTCAGTCTAACACACCTTGTCACAATTGTCAGTAATTATGCTACTACAAGCAAGCACATTTCCTCCAAATATCCTGTCTGAGAGGCCAGATCTGGGAATGTCTCATAGGATCATCGTGAGGATTAAATGAGGTATTCCTATAAAACTCTCCAGACTGCCAATCTGGTATGACACTAACCTTGGGTTACGAAGTTGTTTTAAAATATAGGGTAGTGTTTTTGAAATTCAAAAAAAATTCAAGTTTATGGATTGAATAAAGTAAAACAAAGAATGGAATGGTTAAAATTCACTTTCTTTTCCTTTGTCAAGAAAGAAAAGCTAGTTTATAAATACGTCTTCTCAAGTTCCACATTTAGTTATGATCCCATCCTCTAGAACTTACTACATTATCTTCTTTTAAAGGAAAAGCGTAAGCAGAATGAAAGTGAGTAGGTAAGCAAGCATGCCGGGTGAGAGGGAAAAGAAGCATCTGATTTTATTTTTATTTAGTTGTTCACTCTGGTTGTTTCTCCAGAAACGGGTACTGAACTTAGGACCTTAGGATATATATGGGACTACTCCCAAGGTGTGCTAGGCCACCAGTGCACACCTCAACACTAGATTTTATTTAAATTTTTTTATATTACCGAGATCTTCATTGAATTAAACACACACACACACACACACACACACACACACACACGATCCATTTTTAAATAGGTTAATCAGACATGTCCTAATGGTCGGTTAGTCCGCAGGTGCAGTGACACTTGACTTAACAATCTCAGGTGTTCTGTAAATGGTCACCCAGATGCCCCATCCTGCTGATTTCAGAAATTCAGGCTCTCTAAGTTTGAAAGGATATCAGATTAGCTTAAGAACACTGATTTATCTAGTTCTCTCGGATCCTTCAAATTACTGACAGTTGATGAAATGTTCTGTGCTTCATCTTCCCTGCCTTTTCCCCATCCGTTTCAGGGCTGCGCAAACTGCGGAGGCCCAATTACCTCAAACACAATGTTGAAGTCTGTGATAAACTGTATTTGACTGAAGACTGCCTCTGTGATAAGTTTTCTCAATCATGTACAGGAACAGCACTGTGAAGTTGACAGAGGAATACAAGCTGAAGTTCGTAGTCATCTCATACTTTCAAGCAAGCTAGGGTGCTTATTCTATTGATCTATGTCACCTTCAGCTTGGTATCCTTATTGTATACTAACCTGTAATATGATTAGTTTAAAAATGTCTTTGACTTAGGACATAAAACTTACTCTTTCATACTAGTTTAGGTATTGTGCAAAAAAAAAAAATTAATGTTTGATTCTTAGATTTACTGAGATTTCAGGTTATTTTATTTAATTCCCCACTTAATAAAATTCAAAATGGCTCTCTTCAAGTTAGCTATTTTCATTGTTATTAGTCCTTCAGTAGTTTAACTGAATTTGGTGGCTAGATTTTTTTTAAAAGCAATTTTCTAAGCTTAAATTTAGAATGTTGCTGACAAGCTAGGAATTTTAAACTGCTTAAATCAACATAATCATTGTAAGACTAGAAATACTTTTTTCCTCCCTCTCTCTTTCTTCCTCTGTTCTTTACCTAGCACAGGGACTGGTTTATTGTGACTTCTCACGTAGAAATTGCCTCATTATTTCTGCCATAGGCAAGGTGACACCACTTTCAATCACTGGGAATCTACACTAAACAGGTAGCCACTGACATTGTTCCTGTTTTGAGTGAGCCCAGACAGACTTCCTACAGAGTCCATGATTCTACGGGTCTGAATGCATAGGATGAAACTGAGGGGAAGGAGAAAAAACATTTTATTAGTCCTGGAAAGGAAATGCAGAATCAGACATTCAAAGCTTCTCTAGCATGGACATGTGCAAGTTTCAAAATCATATTATTAAATTAAATTTTGTATTAGCAGATTGCTTGAGGTGTAGTTACCTGACCAGCATGTGTCAGACAGGTTGGCAGCAACTGGAATTCCTTAAGAAAATATAACCTGTAAAAATACTGGAACTAAGCCCCACGCTAAACTGACACAGATGTCTTCTGGAGCCAAAGGACAGCAGAGAATATTAAGACAGGGTTTTTATGATTCAAGATAAGACTCACCCTCACAAAACTGCATGCAGATTAAGGCTAAATGGTTCCTTTTCTCCTAAACGTCATGCTTCCTATCATGCAACACCCAATGATATTGAGAATTGAATGATTCTTGTGCACAAGGTGGTGTATGTACTGGAATAAGCCTGTGTGTTTGCTTGCATACTTTGAAGGGCCTTTTGGTAGTGATGTCTTTTTAGAAAGTGCCACCCTTTGGGCAGCTGTAACTTTTCTCATTGATTATTTTTTTCTGATGAATGATGGTTGTTCCTGCCTAAAGCTATTGAGACTAAGATTTGTGCCTTTTGGTTGGCCTAGAGATTTTTTTCCCCACAGGAACAATGCCATTCCTCAGGCTGCCACCATGTGCCCTGTCATCATGTAGTTTTCCCTCTAGTCACAGGCCATGACTGTTGACAATCACCTCCCTTCAGTTCATAGTAAAATGGCTCATTGAGCATTGCTCTGTAGTGGATCCAGCTAGTGCAGATGGTTTATTCCATAAAGTGTTGGGAAAATGTACCTATTCTAAGAGTCTCTACTTTCTTGGGGGACTTTGTTCTATCGCTGAGTTGAAAACTTAGGAATATATATATATATATTTGAATGTAATACAGTAAATGAATTCAGAATATTTTTTTTTCTGGAGGATTTCTAATTGAAGTTGAGTACTGTCATGATGCCACTAGAGACAGTATTGTGGATAGTCCAGTGATTTTAGCCAGGAATTTTCTATCCCTAGATATCTACATGGATTATTCCCTCACCCTTTGCTCAGTCATTATCTTTCCAGAAAACCCTTCTCTGACTCCCAAACTGGCATTCCCATCACCTGCATTTCTGTGTGTTTGACAATAGTGCACATTAGGATATGACTTGTATATTAGTTTACTATTTGTTTTTAGTATGGACCTAGTGTGTTTAAGGGAAGAGACTTTCTTCCAGTCTCTACTCCTTTCCCAGCTCCTGGAACTGGGTGGCGTATGTACTGGAATAAGCTTGTGTGTTTGCTTGCGCACTTGCTTGCACCTGACAACTAGTAGTGGCTAAAAAAGAGTTTATTGATGAAATGAATAAAGGACAAAAGTGAGCAATTATTCACAGAGCCCTATTTTAGCCTGGAGCCAGCTACCATGGCATTCATTGTGATTCATTCCAGTCTTTGAGTATAAATTCTTGAATGAAGAGAGAATGTCTCAAGTAATAAGATTTAATGCTAGCTTTTTTACCTGTAGTCTTGATAGAAATTCAGGCTGGGCGTTTCATTACTGGAGAAATGTAATCTATAAAAGATAGTTTCTTCAGACTTAGCATCTAATCCAAAATAGTTGTTTGTTTCAGTCGATTCTATCAATAAATGAGTCTGACTGGCCTTATGGATGCAATTACTTATTGTCTAATAAGCATATTTAAGTAGGTGTACACAGTACACAGTCTAGGCATGCAGACATTTAAGCAAGAAGAAATTTCCTTAAACTGAGCATTAGATTTTACTAGTCACAGCAATACATTTTCCTGATCATCATAGTGATTTTAAAAAGTATAAACTGCACAATAATATTTGCCACCTACTGAATTCTTAGTACATACCTGACATGGTGCAAAGAGGCTTATCACATGATACTCATTCCAGGGCAGCCAAATGAAGGAGGTATTCCCAGCCCATCTAACAGAGGAAACAAAGGCTCAAATAATGGTCTGAAACCTGTCCAAGATCATCAGCTACAACCTGGCAGAGATGGAATTCAAATTCTGTCTTCCTGATTTACACACTCTTCATCTTTGCTTCTGCTGACTCTATTGAGAAAGAAGAAAACCCCATCTACTTGAGGGAGTTCACAAGATGATTAAATTGAATTGCCTTGAAAATAGAAAAGGGTATGGTCTACTAAAATTAAAAAAAAATAATAACTTTCCTTTTTCAAGGCTCAGTTTAAACAGACGCTGCTCTTTTATCGTGCTCTTAACCTTTGCATTTCTCTCTGTGCTCCAGAAATTTCTGCCCAAAAGACTGTCAGCAGAACAGTTTTATCAAGAACCATACACTATAAATTGAAAAGATGACATTAACAATAGAAGTAAAAAGGTGAACAATGTGTCTTTTGTTTCAATTTCATGATAATAGACAATCCAAACAATGAAAAAGTTTATCTTAAACCTCTTGTATATCATCCGCTCCTCTCCCAAAAATAGCATTCCTCACTACAGACTTCCAAATTATTCTATAAAAAGTGGTCCTTTTGAAACTCTTGTACTTGGAGATAGTACTTAAAAAAATTAAAAGACAGGCTATAATCCTGGTCCATTAGTAACCAGTCAGAGGTGTCCATCCTTGACCTGCTCTGGTGTGGGTCACTGGCATTGTAAGTGCTTTCTGATGATGGAAAATAAATTATGAAGCAACATTTGTTTAAGTCTGATTTTAACAGAAACTAAAATCAAACAACATTTTAAAGGTACTTTAATTGATCTTCTATATATATATATATATATATATATATATATATATATGTGTGTGTGTGTATAACAAAACTATGGAGACAGTGAAAAGATTGGTGATTACCAGGGGTTAGAGAGGAAAGAGAAATGAATAGGTAGAACCTAGAGGAGTTTTAAGACAGTGAAAATACTTTATGAACGATATACACTTTTCATTCATTGTCTTATTGCTCTAGTGCAGTGCTTTAATTAAGAAGTGATGTAAAAGAAGTTTTTTTACTTGTTTCTGATTATCCTCAAATAGTAAGAGTGAGTATGTTTGCTTTTGGCATTTTACATATACTTTTGATCCGTTAATGAGTGTAATTTTTAGTTTTCCTAGAATAGCCACTGTGGACTTGGTTTGCAATCATTTTTCAAGCTAGTGTTTTATCCTTCTGTCATTGGTTTTTGACTGCTGTGGCATCAGTGGAAATGTGAGGCATTGTGTTAAGTGATTATTTTTTCAGGTAAGGTACAGGCAGGAATGAAGGTGAGGAGGCAGACAGCAAAAAAGAGGAGGAATAATAAGAATTTTACTTTATTTTTCATGTAGTTGTTCACTTTGGTTATTTCCCCCGGACACAGGCCTTGAACCTGGGCCCTTGGGATGTGTGTGGGAATGCCCCCACCCCCAGTTTACTAGACTCCTAGGCCACCAGGTTGTGCCATAAGTAATCTTTTGAACATGGATATTGCCAGACACTTAGGAGATTATTTTCCATCTCTGTGCTTGGCTTCTTCTTGGGGAAGACACCTCTGTGACCTTCTCCTTTACTCCGGGTAGATATGGTAATGGAAAGTTGAACTGTCTGGCTACTTCTACTGAAGTTCCCAAAGGAATCTCCAGAAACCTCTTTACCCTGGCCCTTCTTTTGCAGTCATTATCTCCTTTGAAGGTCTGAAATTGTGGTCTTCTTTAATTCTCTTGCTTATGTCAAACAAGGCATACATGCAGTAAATTGAAAAATGGGTGCAATTCCTTCTATTTGCATCTAGGTGTTATGGAGTTGTACACTAAAAATATTTTTTTTTTAGCAATTCACGATGGGAAGGGTAAGTAGTTTTGTGTGTTCTTGAATAAGAACACTGAGTTGGGAGAGCTGTGCCTTTTATTTTTTAATTCTCTTTTAAAGGAAAGGGGCAGGTAGGAATGAAGGCGAGCAGGCAGGCAGGCAGTAAGAGACATGAGAAAGAAGAAACTTATTTTATTTAGTTCCTGCTGGTTGTTCCTTCCAACCCTGGGTCTCTAATCTGGGTTCTTGGGATGTATATGGACTGCTTCCTGTGGCCTTATCCACTAGTCCACTACAGTGAATTGCCATTGTTATTATTAAAAAGGACCACATGCAAATGACCAAAGGTCCCAGTATACACATAGTGCCTATCAAAATTATATTGAGGTCGCTTCTGTTGATGTTCTGCTAGCTAGAATTCCCTTACAGGTGCTATGACTAGCTCTAAAAGGCTGAGAATCCATCTTAGCTGAGTGTCCAGAAAAAAGAGGAGAAAGGATTTTCGTGAACAGTTCGCCATTTTTTACCATCATCATTACATTCAAGTTTTCTGTCTACAATGCTCTGTGCTCTTTTTACTACATATCTTTTTACTATATATCTTTTACTATATATCTTTTTACTCAATAGAGTAAGACATGAGTTTGGGTACAGAATAAATGCTGCATCTCACCAGTTCAGCAACTGACAGAGAAAGGTTAACTCCTAGCTCATCTTGGGCACTGTTATCATTCCCCATCTTGCAGGTCACACTGCCCACCTCCCTGACAACTGCCCAAACCCAGGCCTTTGAAGAGTTCTATTTTATTTTCAGTGTAACTTGCAGCCAAAACCTTGGTTGTAAACTCTCCTAAGCCAAGTCCACAAGAATAGGTCTCTCTCTCAATCTCTCTCTGTTTTAGGTTCCCCATTGCTACTTTTGGCCAGAAGGGACATGCTGCTGCTTCGGAGTGCACTCCTAGGGCTGCCTTCATTGCCCAAATTGTGATTGGAAGCTGCCAGGACCAGATAGAAGTAGGCTCACCCTCTATGATATGCGCATGTTTCCTATTCCGACCTTTCCTGCTGGACAGGTTTCTAGTCCTCCTCAGGCCTTTCATGTTACATTTTGAATAAACTGTTAGACCTCCCTAGGAAGTCCTAGTATACAGCAAAATTTTAAGCCTGAAAGTCTGACCTTAATAGAGCTTGGTTGGTGTTTCATTTTAATTTCTCCATGCCAGCTCTTACACAGATCACCAAATAAATGCTTTATTGCTGTTCAGGATAAGGATTTTGTGATATTTGATGGGGTTTTTTTTGGTTTTTTCTTTAGTGAAAGATACACCATCATCAGCTACCTTTATGAATAGCTGATACAAAAAGGATTTCAATCAGTCTATTCTTAAATATTGATATTTATTAACCACTGTTGCTAAATTACCTACATTAAAAATATCTTTACTGCCTTTTCAATCAAGTCAATGATTAATTTTGCAATTTTTGTCCTTTTGGCTTTTGACATTATAACTAGCACCTTGAATCCCCCTAGCACATTTTTACTGAGACACCATTTATTAAAAACATGAGCTATGTGAAATGTTCATAAAAATGAAAATTTTCTATTAGTTTATGTTTCTTCATTATTATCATAAACTCTGAATCAGTGAATCAAAACAAGGGGGAAAAAAGGACCGAAATTATTATTTCACAGAGTATGAGACTGGTAACGTAAAAAGACTAAGATCATAAAATACAATTTCTTTGCAACTTCCTGTCGACATCTTGTGTTTCCTAAGAGCAATAAAATTGGGGCTCCCAGGAACTTGTAAAACTTGAACCATATGCTGCAAAGTTGAAAGCCAAAAGGAGTTCAAGTCAACAATTTATAATGAAGTCTTTGAGCATCAGTTAGAGTCCATGTTATGAATTTTTGCATCCATCTAAGTACCCATGGGATGTAACATTGCAAGCATTTTCAGTCTAAGCAAGGGGGGGCTGCTATTAATATTAGTGGCTACTGTCCTGATGAATTAGTCACACCTATGTGACCTCTGGGTGCTTACTGTGAACCTGCTGGCATTTCCTGCTGTCACGTGTGCCTTATCGATCTGTAAGCATTGCTCACTATTCAATTAATTTTTAGGTCAACTCATATATGCATTTAATCTTGGTGCCATTTATTAGGGCATAGCTGGTTTTTGTGTTTCTTAAAAACAATAACAATGACACTGTTCATACATCTCTATTTAAGTGTGCTAATAAGCACAAATATATCTACTGAATAGAAAAGATTATCTTAAAATTATAGTTTTGTGTATTTTTATTTTGTTTTGTTTTTTAAAGAGGCAGGCAGCAGGAAGGGAGGGAGGAGAAAGAAGCAATTCTGTTTATATTTTTTCTAGTTGTTACCACCACTCCTGGCCCAGATAATGAATCCTGGATTTTAAGTAGTCTAAATTTTAGCTGCCTGCTTAGAGTCTGAGTCACAGGAGCACACTGACTGACTTTGTATCCTTTTCTGAAGACATAAATTAATTTATTCATAAATTATTTTCCCTAATGGTGTTGGAAGAAATTTACAGTCATTTTAGTTATTTCTAGTTTTTGATGATTATGAATCAAGTCATAAACATTTATATACTGGTTTATGCATGAAAGCAAGCTTTCAGTTTTTCTTGAGTAAATACTTAAAAGGAGTGAGTTTGCTGATCACATGTAAGCGTATAAGAATTATTTTGAGATAAAATTTTGAGTAGACGTGAGTATTCTATAATAAAGAGCATTCATATGTCCTTATTAGTTGCTTTAAGTATATAATTTAAGAAACTTCTTTAGTAACTAGTCTAGACCATCTGACTCCTACCTCACTTCTTTGTCACATTTTGAAGGGTACCCAGGTGAACTTTGCTTACAGATAGTATTGCTTTCTCTTGATTAATTCCAGGATTAATATGTAAAAATTTATTTGTTTAACAAAATACCCTAAATTTTTCAAACTGGTTTTATTACCCTACCACATACTTTTCTAGACTTTGGATGGTAGGCGCTAACACATAATTATTCATTCACTGTAAATGGAATCAGGTTAGATAGTTGAAATATATACTTGATAATGGAATATACACAAATAAAATCTCATTTAAGTCCTTCCTCAGTCCTTGGCCTATGAAATATCAGCAACCAAATAAGTGAAGAATAGGGAGAGGAGAGAGAGAAAGAGATGAGAAGGGAGGGGAAGGAGAGTGTAGGGAAGCAGAGGGGAGGGGAGAGATAATGGACCCGGATAATTCACAAACTGTACAGTCAGTGTCTATCTTAAGTGAAAGAAACTATTTCCCAATTCAGTTTATTTAATGTTTATAAAATATTAGCCATAGGACAGTTAGCTTTCGTATTGATTTATATTTTATTTTTCTACTCTTTAAGAATGATGAGGGCAGGGGTCATTTCAACCATATTTATAACAGTTATTCCTGAAAGAAGATACTTCACTTGAAAAACATGAAAGCCACACTGGAATATATATTCATCAAGTTTGATTTTTACTTTTTAGAACCTTTTAATAAATTAAAGTAAAACAATAGACTTGTTAAGTGCTTAGTGTAGGATGTAACACAAAAAGCATAATAAATCACTTTAAGCTCTAATTATTATGGCTTATTATTTGTGTCGTCATTCAAAAATACTCCAATGATTTTGCGTAATTCTGTACAGCTAAACACTACTTAAACACTTTAAAAATAATACTTTCAACAAATTTTCCTAGCATAGCAGCCTGGTGAGAAAAAAAAATGGATTGAAATAAAATAAAGAATACGTTTTTGCAGAATACAATATATTTATATAGAAAGATGTTGCAATTATATTGTCAAAATAGAACTAATTAAAAATAGAATGGTAAGCACACCAACTTATGCAAGACTAAGTAATTGAATAAAAATATAAATTTATGATAAGCATTCATGCTTCCACTCAATCCTATTGAGTGTCTTCTATGTACCAGGCACTTTTCTCGACTTTGGGGTTGGAACTTATTTAATCATTGGAGCTGAAGCAAAGAACAAGACTGACAAGACAGACACTGGCAAACAATGGTGTCTGGGAAACATTTGTTTACCACCTGCTTTTTTAAATAAAGCTTTATTGGAGCACAGCTACAATCATTCATTTAAGTGTTGCTTATGTCTTCTTTCATGCCATACGACCAGAGTTTTCTAGTTGGAACAGAGACCACATGGTTCGAAATAACTATCTGGCCCTTTCTAAAAAATGTTTGTGAAACCCACTAATCTATTCTCACTGAGTTTATATTGTAACTGCAATGAGTGGGGAGGTGTTTGGGTCAGAAAAAAATGCAAGTAAATTAGATAATATCAGATAGTTCAAATGATTTGGATGAAAAAAAATTTGATGATATGTTAGAAAGTGGGTCTGGAGTATTTTTTAATATCTCTAAGGAGGGGATATTTAAGACAAGATTGAAGTGAAAAGAAAGATTCAGATGTGAAACAATCTGCTGTAGTTTGCTTTAGGCAGATCGAATAGAAGGTGCAGAGGCCAAAGGTAAGATCAGACGTCATGGGGCAGGAAGAAAACAGAAAGTCAGAGTGAATGAGTCAGAGGGAGAAGGTTGGAAGCTTTTCAAGGACTAGATACTTCAGGGCTTCTAGACTACGGTAAGGAATTTAGGATTTTCTTTTTAGTATAATGAGAAGGCCTTGGAGAAATTTAAGCATCAGAGGATC